>JAHZNB010001917.1:0-36063 GCA_027744295.1 Callyntrura guangdongensis
CGATGATCTTAGTCTTAGTACAAGTTGTATACATACCAAACGAGCCACATGTAGTATCAGCGCAGCGCCAAGGATTGACAACACATGAGATCTCGCAATATCATATGATGAATGTTTTGAGTTTAGAACGAAGGGGAACGTATTTACACCAAACTAAACGCATCTGTCACTAGTCTCTGCATTTACTAGAATTTCCTGTCTCCTCTCATAAAGACGTCGGGAGACAATATATTATTACGTTGGCGCATTTAACGCACATAACACAATAATGAAATAAAATTAATGTTCAAATTCAACTGTTCTTTTATTCACCTTAATTTTATTTTCTATTCCACAAAGTTTAAATATTGACTCACGTAATAATAGGGGAGGACACGACACTCAAGAAGATACTCATTTAGAAAATCAACGTGCTGTACACAGTAGAACAATGATTTTCCTAACCTTATACCTCTATTTTCAGCGTTTATTGTACAATAAGGAGAAAAGCTTTTTCACTCACTGGGTTTATCAATAAATTATGTTTTGATATTATACCATAAAACAAAATGCAGCAATAACAGTGAAAACCATAATAATTTATCTTTATCATTGTGGTAAATATGTGTAGTACTTGCGTAAAGATGTAAAGAAGGAGAAAAAAGCTCCTTCAACGTAAAATTTAAATAAAAGCCTAGGTATTCTAAAATTTATCACAATTCTTGATGTAGATGTGATTCTTCTTTCGTATCGGAGTCAGAAGTAAGTGATTTTGATTGAACTTTTGCGATAAACTCACGCAGCTCCTTGTCATAGTCTTTCCATTCGGGCACGATTCTTTGTGCAGCTTCCAATTTCGGTTCTTTTGTCTGAGGATTGTTACACTGTAGAATAAAATAATTTATGTTAAACTAGTTTTCTTTGTTGATTTGATGTTATGATTGGCATGTAATTTTATGTAATAAATATCTGTTTATACCAAATCAATTGTTTTTGCATTCTTCTTCGAGTCATTATCACACCATGTCTCACACCATAGCCACTCTTGGGGAAGGCTTTTGATGCCAACTTGATAAATCATGTTATTCGGCAAATCCTAAATAAAAGGATATTTTAAATACTTATTCAAAGACCTATTAAGATTGTAATCTAGTTAAGCAAAAAAAAGAACATACTTGGTCCAAATTGGACAAAGAATTAGGATCTTGACTTAGTGCTTGATACTGGCCACGGAGTCGGTCTCCAGCAGCCACTCGTCTAAATCTTACGAGATCAACAACATATCTAAAAAAAATATAAAAATATGCGAATGTGGAATCATTTTACATTATAACAGCATGAAAAATGAACAAGATCAGGAAGGCTAAGTAGCAACATACAAGGCGGAAATGTGATATTTCCGTTTGCCCAAATGAGACCTCCAGTAACCCTGCTTCCAAAATCTGAACCCCTCCATTTCAGTGCGAGAGTCACAGAAAGGTGTATAACCATAAGGATTCCCTTTGAAAAGACACATATTATAATAGTTTTCAAAAAATACTACATATAACAATCTGTCTTACATTTTATTGCAAACTTACCCTCTAGGTCCAACTCAAATAATTCCTTCAAATCAGTCCTAACAATTTGGTCAGCATCCACGAAAACGATTTTCTTTAACGACAATGGGAAAAGTACATCTAAAAATAGAATTTTATAGCCCCAAATAATGCGCTGTTTCTCCCGTTGTGGATTAAGCCACCGTGGCCAATGGTATTGTACCAATTCGTACTCAAATCCATACTCCTTTGACAACTCTGGAAGGAGATCTTTGACAGTTGGACTCAAGTAGTTCTTCAAGAACCAAAACTTGACTTTGGACCTGCAGAAAAGAAACAAATGTACATTTAATATAGCTAATTGTGACTGTTGGCTGTTAATCATCACAGCATACTGTTTTTAATCTTCTTCGTAGGGTGGCAAAAATATATCTTACTTCGTATTCTTCATCACACTGAGCATCATAATTCTGAGTAAGCGTTCATATAAGTGACCAGACGCAACAGAAAATACATTTATAACTTGCTCTTCTACCTCAGGTTTCTTGGAGCCAAAGCCAAACCAGCTTCCTGTTAAACCAGCGTCAAATATTGTTTTACAGAAGAATACATATATATATTTAAAATTAACCAACCGAGTTACTGGTGTTGTGTAGCAATTACCTGAATTTTCTTCTTCAGTGTCTAATAAAGAAACCGTTTCCTTTCCTGGATTTCGCTTAACTTTAACTTTAATTACAACTGACTGAAATGAATGAACTACCACAGGTTTATTATTGTAATTTTCTAGTGAAAAAATCTCGCGAGATGGGCCTTCGCGAAGTCCCAAAGTCCAAACGCCCGGCTCAGCCTTTAATTGAAAGTATCCTAGATTAGCCATCACAATTGTCTCAGATTGTTTTTGAGATGTACGCGTGAAGCCTAAAACATAGTTAAGATAAAAGTTATACTTAAATACATTTACACTTCTATTAAATTTAGCAAGATGATACGTTTACGAATAATTTAATACCTGAATTTTCTGGTATCATTGTAAATTGGAGCCCTCTTGGTGGAGTTCCGGATTTCAATTCCAAACAATGGCCTTCAACTAGAATATACTCCAGTTCATATTCGCTGTAAATGGAAGCAGGAAGGTCATTTAATCTAATATTATCCAAATCATGGATTCCTCGTTTAACTTCCACCATCCAGTTGTCAGGTGCAATCATATTTAGTGTGAACAGTGGCTCTCTTGGAATATTTTCGAAAACAACATCTTCTTGTGCACGTTGACCAGCAACAAAACGAAAATACGACTTGAGTGGAAGTTCAGAATTCTTTGATGGCGTGTTAAATACAATTTGCATTTTCGTCCATTGTCCAACCGCTAATTTGGTTGCTGACATCATGGCAGCCATTTTATGGCCACTTCGTGACGCTGGATCAACAACAGCCACCATGTCCAAGTAAAAAACATCGCTAGAATCCAGTTTTGTATCAATTATCACAGGTTTCTGAAACTCAGGTACAGTGAAACGTTTCGAGGTCTTTGACTTGCTGTTAGGGTTTCCCAAAGCAGCACACACTCTCATAATTGCATCCGGATCTTTATCATCTTCGTCTGTAAAACACGAGTTGATTACATACTTTTACCCTGCTTCATCATATTTAGCTTTAAGTAGTTTACATAATTAATAGCATGCTCACCAAAATATTTTGCACAGCTGTCATAACTAAATTTTTCAACAAGAGCCCAATCGCCAACCTCAAATGAATCAGCTTCATCCAACGGTCCAATAACTCGGCCATTGACAACGAGTCCTTTACCGCCAACTGGAACCCCAGTAAGTCTCATAAATGCTGCTGCAATCTCCCCCAGCTCACCCGTCCCCTTTTCCAGTTCTGTTCGCTCATCTGAGAATTCCTCTAATACTTTTTTGACCTTGTCAATGTCATTGTCAGCAAACGCATTTACGATCATTTCTTTGAATGAGGAAAATCCTTGGTCAGTAGGGATAAAAGCAATCCGAGAGTGGGTAGATGACTCGGACAAGAATTCAATAGCAGTCTTGAGAAATTTGTGACCTTCATGAGTACTAATGTCAGCATACACCCATATGGTAACAGTTACAGGGGTACGTCGTTTACTTGACGGAGTAAGATAATTTACTGATGATGCAAGCTTTGCAAACATATTTTTCAAAGTTTTTCCTGTTTCCCATTTTTCCACACCGTATGATACGAATTTGGAGTTACTGACGTCCAAGATTTTGTCGTTTAATCTAAATATTCGTTGGAAGAAAATAAGGTAATGAGTATTTAGATTTTATACATGGAATAGCATAACATATTTGTTAATGAAATAATGCATGTTTGAGTTAACTTTTTACCTGGTAAGTACATTTGGCTTGTTCATCAAATATTCAAAAATATCAGTATCAGCTCTGACTTTTCCATTATAAGCATCGATTTGTACACTCTGAGCTTCGCGTAATAGCTGATTTAGAACAACCTCTTCAAAATCATCCACAGAATCCCACTTAAGTGCAATACCGTTTAAAAATGCCCCCGGTGTAGAGCGACCAGACTTCTTTATGAAATCACATGCAAGGTCCGTTCCAAAGTCGAATTCGTCTCCGACTAAAGCATATCTCTTTTCCAGCTGTTTCATTTCACTTGAAGATAGTGCCTTGAGAGTTGAAGCAATTACAAAGTTGTCACAATCAGATAAAATGGTTTCAAATGCCGATTCATTATTTTTATAACAGAGTAAAATACAAAACTCAAATTTACTTCGGCAATGTCATTGAATGCTTGTCTTGTTTTTCCTTCCGCCAGAGCATAATTCATAATTCGTCGAATTAGAGCTGTATCGGTTAGTTCATCAGTTGAATCTTCTTTATTTTTTGCCTTGGGAGAACAGAATACAACACCGATTCTGACAGGGGACTTGTGAGCCATGAATGATTGAGCCATATTGAGTAATCCTATTAAAACGTTTAAAATAAGCATATTAAAAACATCTTTAGACCAATCGATCCAAAAAACGCAAAATAGTATTTTTACTTAACATACCTGATGTTGTATTAGCGTCCTCTGGATTAACTGTAATAAGTAGATTGAAAACATTACGACGAACAGGACGTAACATAACTCCACCCATTCTAAAAAATAACTGCGTGAGATCATTTGGCCAGTCTTCATATTCCTCGTCGTTTTCCAAATCGTTTATCCAGTATATGGACGAGTCTCGCATGTCCAGGGCAAAATCTGGTTCAGAAGAAGCCTTTGCTCCCAACGATAAAATTAAATTGACCTTTTCACGAGTAATACTTGGATCGTCAGCGTATATGGCACGGAGTAATTCCATTAAATCCAGTTCTGTTCTGATTGTGTCCATAAAATTAAATAAATCTACTGAATCTGGGTCCATATAACTTCCCTGGATAAAGAAAGCGCCTTCCCCCTCATCCAGATTAAACTGTGAGGCAAGGATTCGCTGATTATATGCTACTGCTTTTTTAAATTCACTTGGTAGCTTAATTGAGCTTAAAGACGCTGCTCTCGAAGGAAAATTTCCAGAGACATCAGCAAGCCCATCAAGTACATTTTCTTGAAGCGTAGAAAAATAACATGCTTGTAGGCCAAGTTCTTGAACTTGCCAAGCCTTCAACGCTTCGAATTCAGACTTGCGGCCTTTGGTGGAGGCTAAATGATTTTGAAGCTTTTCCAAATTTTCAGTTTGTTCTGGATGGAGATTTTGAAGGGTGTCAAACATAAATCCAGCAACCTCTTGTCCTTGTTCTGATATATAGAGTATTAAATATATTCATTATGGCAAAAAATCAATGACATAATTTTTATCAATACAAACAATAAGCAATATGGAAAAGTTTCGTTAAAAATTTACCCGGTGTATTTATGCTTGAATCATCCTGTGCCTTGTACTCTTGAGACTTAAACTGGAGCTCAACACCGTATCCTGATAGTCGTAATTTCCCCTCGTTATTGGTTGGTTTTTGCCAAGGTCGAAAAATATATCCTATTTTATCAACCTTACCTCTGAAAACAAATATAATAGGATTGATAATCTTGTTTCGCAACAATACTGACAATGAGAAACTCAATTAAAATTAATTTTTGAGCTGAACAGTTTGTCATTTGATTTACTTCAAATATTGATGCATCTCCAGAGTATTTTTAGAAGCCAAACTTCCATACAGTATAGCCACCAGAGGTTGGGAAGCGCTAGTGTTTTTCTCTGATGCTGACATAAGATTCCAAATATGTGATGGATATTTGTGGTCAACATCCACCATAACTGCATCATCGTCAATATCTAACGGTGGATTTTCCAACGCTTCCCTCAATTGCTCAATGGTACAATAAATATGATCAGCTCCTATATGGACAAAGGCGTCGCATCCAGCATTTTCGGCTGCCACAGGATTCAGTAGTTCTGGAGCCAACTTTTCACAAATTAGCAACACGGAGGATAAACTTCGTGAGTATTTTACGTAATATCTGTTATGCTATACATAAAATAGTCGTTTTAGGTTACATGGTAAAATGGTTGAACAAACCTGCTGAAACATAACAACTTTAGGAGAATACGCTCTCGTTCTCAAAGCCCATTCCATTAAACGCAGTTTACTTGCGGACAACAGCTCGAAAGCCGCAACGGTCGCAAGCTCCATCTCTCCATCCTCTGAAAATGAAATCATTCTCGTTATCTGTAAACTTAGCTTTACACAATTTTAACTTTTTAACTTTTTAACTAAATGAAAAATAAGTGCGTATTTACCAGTGGAAGGAGAAGGTAAATGCTGGATTTTATCCTGTAGATTCTCTACAAAACTCCAAAACAAATGGGAATCCACCTCAGCAACAAACTCGGCCGCTTCGGAGAGGACTGACGTGGGTGACCACCGCGCCAATAGGGCTGTAGAGATCTTTTGATCATGGCCAGTCACAAACGATGACAAACCGAAAGACTTAAAAACTAATAATAAAAACGCACACAACCACCACGTCAACAACATGTCAAAAGTCAACAGAGAACCGTGCTCGACACAGCTGATATCTTCTTGGCATACTAAATCTCAATAAAAATTCTAATTTAGGATATTCTTTTCTGTGATATAATAACTATAACTAGACTATGAATAAGCTAAATTGACAACAATTGATTCCATTTAGCCGGATGGACGATGGACACAGCTTATTTCTCCATTGCTCCTTAAAAAATTGTGATGCTGGCTCTAGCTCTGGTAACCAGTCTGGTTGGCCTGGCCGACAGACGGATGGAATCGAGTAAAAAAGAAGCTTATTACACAAACGATATTATGACTGTTTCATACATATCCTACTCAAGTCTCAAGTCGGACTGAAACGAACACCGTCATTCATCATTATTATCATTATCAACAAGCACCAAAATGTGTGTGTGTAGTGTGTACTAACATACTACCAAACCAAACTTGCACTTTTACTTACACGTACAATAACATACGTCATTGGAAGATGCCCCTTCGCAGAAGTACTAACATACTCATACCAAACCAAACTTGCACTTTTACTTACACGTACAATAACATACGTCATTGGAAGATGCCCCTTCGCAGAAATACTGTATTCTCTAAACCAAAATTTCCGTTACTGTACATAATTTTATTTTCTCCCTCATAAACTTGTGAAAATATTGAAAATCTCACAATTCAGTATTTACATCATCCATCATTATCATCATCATAATAATAGTGGCATAATAATTTATTTGCCATAGCCATTCACCAAATACTCAACAGTATTTACATCATCCATCATTATCATCATCATAATAATAGTAGCATAATAATTTATTTGCCATAGCCATTCACCAAATACTCAAACAAAACTGAACCCGGATAGTCCGTTCTAAAAACTTTCTCTCTGCAAAAAAATACCATCATACGAAATCCAGCTTTTACCAACACACACCGCTAGCTCTGACCGCAAGTTCCATGCTACAGGAGGGGTATATGTTCAATTTCCTGCGCTTATATGTACACGAGAACTTTAGGGTATCTATCTGCGACATAATTCCACAAGCAATAAAATAATGTTAAGTAGATTAACGTTAGTTTTTGTAATGTTGATATGTAAATATTATAGGAGGAGTTTCGCATTTTGGTCCATGTTTTGTTTTCTTTGGTATAATAAATGCATGTCATAGAGCAGTTGTTGTAGGGCAGTTTCAGTTTGTAAAATTTTCTGGTCCGTTGCGTGCGAGCGTTGCCTGGTTTGACGAGACGAAGCGGACGAAGCTGATGTGATGTGAAAATGTGAATGGAATTAAAGCAACATTGCACATCTATATGTGTCATGTGTGAACCAAGTACAATGTTAAACTAAACTACCTAAATGTTAAAGATGCATGTATGTTACTTCGTACTTATTACACCGATGAAATCTATTTCATCTAGTATTGAGATTAGCGTATTTGTCTGTCTGTCTGTCCGTCATCACTCTACAGGCCAGGCGCTCAAATTTGGCACACAGGTACCTTAGGGTAGTGGCATCTCTGGGATGTAATTTGAGCAAAATTTGGTAAACCCCCAGGGGTCATTCGGGGGATCAAAAATTAAACTTTTTAGCCAAATTAGCTCAAATTTTATATGGCGATACCAGGTCAACTGACAAGCCAAAAAAAGTTTGGTAAGCCCCCGGGGGTCATTCGGGGGATCAAAAATTAAACTTTTTAGCCAAATTAGCTCAAATTTTATATGGCGATACCAGGTCAACTGACAAGCCAAAATATCATGTCCTTATCATTGTGGTCTCTATCAGCATTTATCAATACAAAACTCATCGGCGTCTCTATACATACAGCGAGTTTATTAGAGTAGCACTAGTATGTAAAAGCAACATGCTTATTTGGACAATCCATATGACTATGACACATGACTATGACCGTTTCATATTAAAAGTAATATACAATATTACCAGTTCATAATATATAACCAAAACACGTAAATAAAAAATATACCTATTTACACATTATTACTACACATTTATTCCACTGAGTGGTGATGGGATGATGTTAAAAAAGTATAATATAATGATCATCTGCTGAGTTGAATGTTATTGTGTACTGACTGGAAAGTTGTACGTACGTACGTGGTCGTCAGCAAAATTGATAAGTAGTAAAATGATACACACCAGCAGCCTCATACAGTTATAGTGTACTTACGAATTCGATAATCATTCCATTGAACTCCATTGCACCAGATGATAGTTACGATACGAGGCAGAAAATATATTTATTCACAGAGGGGAAGAGTTTAGAAATGTTTAAACAGGAAACAATGACTTTTTAAACTGCTTTGCTACGTATTTGGCTCATGCTTATTAATGTGCTTTCCACATAATATCCACCTGCTCTGACAAAAACGATATTAAATAAAGTGACATTCTCTCCTTGTTCGTACGGTGGAACTTCTGTTGCTGCTGTTCTCTAAAGTTTGATTGTGAACGCTTTTGCATTACATCTGTTCTTACAGTGTTTTTAAAATTGTGTGTTGAAATTTACTACAATCTCTACGAAGGAGAACGGGGCTGCAGCTGGACGATCACTGAGCAAACGAATGTTTGTGTGCAATATTCACGAAATTTTGTAACTGTACTTGATCCGGAAGTCAATGAAAGGGATGGGGATGGGATCTTAGAATATAAATAATGTGTATAGGAGTATTTATGCGAGATTAATTTGAAGATGTCGCAAACGAGTAGTTTGGTTATTCCTATTGTTTTGTGGGGTAAGGATGCGCCTTCACACCCAATCAGTTCTATAGCCATCTCGCCCGACTTAAATTCAATTGTAACGGGGTGTAACGATGGCCAAATAATAATTTGGGATGTACAACATCAAGAAAGCAAACTGGGTGGTGGGGGTCAAACAGGAGTGGAAGGTGATGCGGGGGAAATCAGTCCACAGTCTGCTTATGAAACATCACCGTGGGATGTAAGAATTTTTATGAAATTCACAGACAACGGAACATGGAAAACCCTGTATATAATGTCAATATGTGTTTTTAACTTGTTTCTGTTGGTAGATGACACCAAGATGTTTTCTCATTGGCCACTCTGGACCAATTTTATCTCTTGCATTTGTACATCTTACCACTGATAGTTTTGATCTCATAGTCAGCTCTAGTGATAATGGGTACGAAAACTTCACAGTCGCAAACCTGAGCACATTTGAGCCAAAATGAATACTTTCCTCATGTACGCACTGCTTTTTGTTTTTTCACAGAGAATTATGTAACTGGGATTCCATAGATGGTCGCTGTTTGGAAACAACAAAATGTATTAATCCTCATACAAAAATGCAGGTAAAGCAGTTCATTTTAAATATCAGATAAGTCTTTCTGTTTGTTCTGTCTGTGAGTACAATAGTAGTTTAAACAATAATGAATTATGCATTTTTGTTAGCCGTATACACTTGCATTTTGCCCCATGGAGCCAAAGCTATTTTGCACTGGATACTACCCGGACATACATATAATTGACCCTGTCACACTTGAGACACTGCTTTGTCTCAGTTCACACGTAAACCCAGATTGGGTTTCTGCTCTCCATGTGCTAAGGCCAAATAAAAAGCTTGGTACAAGATTTTCCTTTTTAACTACATTTATTGGGGTTGAACTAGGTATTAATAGGTATTAATTACCTTTTTATGACAGATGACGTAATTCTTGCTACTACAATAAGCGGAACGGTTAAGGTTTGGACAATAAATGAACAAGAATTTCGTGAAAAGACTCCTTTGTATGAGAATGAATCTAAGACTATTCGCACTAAAAACGTCTCAACACTAGTGTGCTGTCTATTCAATAATCGTACTGTTCTCATTGTTTCAGACAAAGTTTGGCAGGTACAGTAACGTGGTAAAAAATTATGTCAGATATTTTACTTCAAGTACTTAATTTACATTATTTGTGTCCTCAGATTTATGATGCCGGCGATTTTTCAGTCTTAACTCAATGTCCTCCAAAAAATAAGTCGGAAATATGGGTTGGAGGAGAATTTATTTCCCCAGATAAAGTTGTTGTTTTTGGATCTTCGGGAAAGGCATTTCTGTACAAGTTGCCAAATAAGTATGTAAATAATTACTAATTACATTATCGAATTCCATCTAAGACTCGCGACCCGTTTCTAAAATTGTTGCTTATACTAACATTCTTTGTCGATAATTGTTTCAGCTGCATCGTCGATCATAAAGATTTTCATCGAATCGGATTTAAAGAGGAACCATTCAATTATTGTGTATTTAATGTTCCAAACTCAAAAGCGTTGATTGCCCCACCTTGTTTTCACGTTCTTCCGATTGGTTTGGAGGCTCCTTCTTCGAGGAAACCATCAAAATTTGTACTTATTCGAGGTGACCATGAATCTAAGCTTGTCGTTTGGAATATACCAGAGGTCACGAATTCACAAATATCACAATTGAAACAAATGGCGTTTGGTGAGCACATTGGAGAATCGGAAGAGCTGAGAAAAGCCCCTAATCCGAACTTTCAACCACCAGGTTTGTTATGATCGTAGCATTCCTTATTTTACACTTTGCATATATTATTGAAAAATTTATTTGGTATGGCTTTAGAGGCACCTCCCAAGTCTGTATCTAGTCTTCAGCAAGCATGGGACAATCTTAAACCATCTCCTCCTGGAATTTTGGATCAGTTTGTAAGTTTAAAATTTTGTTTGTTGAGCTGTGTAGGGTAGCTGGAAATTATCTTGATGTTATAATTTTTTTCAGGATACTGATGAATGTCGGGGTCCATTGCTGACATGTTCAATTTTTATTCCACAACAAAGTCGGTTGGTGTGCGGAAGAGAAGATGGTAGTATTGTGGTTGTGCCAGCAACACATGCCATCATGCTACATCTTTTGCATGGACGGCACCAACAATATGAAGGTTAAGATTTTCATAAATAAAGTATATTATTAGTATTAGTGGGTACATAATATTTGGCTTCTAACTGATTTGTTTAAATTAGAATGGCCGCTGCATCAAATTTTGCTCGGACATAAGGGAAAAGTTAATTGCCTGGTCTATCCCCACGGCGTTCATCCAAGATACGATGCAGCTTATCTTGTATCTGGAGGCCGCGACTTTTCCGTCATATTATGGGACATCGTAAAATGTGATCTTTTGTATAGATTTTGTGTTCACGCTGGTGAAATCACCCAGATTCTGGTGCCTCCAAATGAATGCAGCGTTAGTTGATTATATCTGATAATTTTTAAAGCGATTACTCTTAATTTTCCGTTAACATTTTTTAATTTTGTGTTTGTTGTTGTAGACGCGTGTGTTGCAAACTGTGTGCAGTGTATCCAGTGATCATTCCGCAGCACTTTTGGTAGATATTTTTTACATGTTTCAATGCGTTTGCATTTTTATAGAAGGGGTTAATTTATACACGAAGCTCATCATGCGCATAATTCATATTTATTACAGCGTGGACTAAATCAGTTGCAACAGCAAGGTCAACACGGGCAAGCAAATGACCCATTAGATCATTCTAGAACACGGCTACCACCATTGGTTGTACAAGGGTTAAGAACTAATGACACAGATCCTGAAGCCCACGTCTTATTTTTTGACGTGGAAGCTTTAATTGTGCAATTACTGGGAGATGAATACGGTGCGTTATCTCCTTGTACCCTAGAGGCGCAAGGGCTAATTGGTCAAACAGAATATTGTAAAATAGTTACATTGACACATTCAGCTAGCCCCGATGCACAGAAAAAGATAGCCGGTGAGTTATGACAATTCTGCTTTTTCCGCTTTTGAGTTGTGTGTTTGCATTTGTCCTCTATGTGTACATTGACCGCACTTGTCGTTGTGAGTGAATTACTAACATTAGTAATGTAAATTCTTAACTTTATGTCTTGCTTGGGATGTGACGGATGTGCTTGTATTATTGCCACTGACTTTTCCGATCGGAATTTGTAGACTTTTTCGGGAAAGTTAAAGATAGGGCTGGTGATATGGAGAAGATCCTTAAAGATAAAGATAAACATGGTATGCCATTTTCCCAGGTTTCCTTTATACATTCTTTTATAAAGCTGTTGTTGCTTCCCTGTATCTATTGCAGTGCTTCTCTAAAGGATACATATTTATAAAGCTAATGGATATTTTCTATTTGTGTACAATGCTTTTGGGGTTCAGGTCTCTTTGCAAAGGTCAAAGAAGGTGCTGAAAAAATTCAAGCGAAAGCTGAGTCTGCATTGCTTATCAAGCAAGAGAAAGAAGCATCTAGCAGAAAGAGTATGTTTTTGTAGTATCGGGGCATGTCGGTTATATTTTATTTTGTTCTATTTCGTGGTACTATTAAAGCCTGTTGATTATTAAAGATTCCTCAGCAAGCCTGGCAGGATTGGGAAGTGACAGCTCATGCTCCAGTAGGCGGAATAGGAATTTACTTTTCGAATCATCAATACCAATGGAAATCGCTCAGCTTTTAATCTCTTTGTTACTTGGATGGGGACTAGATCAAGAATTGGACTCAATTTGTGAAGCTAGGCTCGGTTTATTGAAGCCTCTTGTTCCCATTTGCTTTGGGCAAATATCCAAGGGTGGTTATATGAGTCTTATGTCTCCAACATGGAAACCATCTGACGTCAGATCTAAGCTGGAAGAAGCTCTAAAGTTTCAATCTAGCTTATCCCAACGAGTAAAATGGTTTACTAGTCGTACTCACTGGGAGGTTTCGTGCTCTTTGACTACAAATCACTTATTGGCAATTGTATGCACTTGCCAATACACTAATGTCAATGCAAAATGCAACATTCGTTGCTGAGCAGGAAAGAATACGAAAGGCCAATAGACCCTCAACAAAAGGTACTGGACAGATACAACCTCAGCAAGATGATGGCTACATAAGCCAGCAAGCAGCGTCTAAACATGGATGGTCCCTTGTTGCTACTCTTCATTGTGTCATGCTTCATGAAAAACTGAAACATTCTATATGTTACAAAGAGCCATTAGTGGAGACGCTAGCTTTGCGGTGGCAAGATCGACTGCGTTGAGGTTCGTGATGCAGCGCAAGCATTGTTGCTGGCAGAATTGTCACGGATAGGTGTCGAGGGACGGAAGAAACTTGTAGATCTATGGGCACCATATCTTCCAAATCTCAATGTAGACCCTTTTTCGACTAATGTCAACGCGACACCAATGGGGCAACAAGTGACACCTGTCACAACCCCCTCTAGTCAAGGGGAGCCAGCTGGAGATGATCAGTCATCCGTGGTAGGTGCTAACAGTGCTAACTCGGAACAAGATTTTGATGAAGATGTGGACGAACCTAGTCTCAAACCATCTCCTTCAGAGCACAAACGTAAGCAAACAACAGCCATAATACTTCTAGGAGTGTTGGGGGCTGAATTCGGTCAAGAGATAACAGCTAGAAGTATGGATACGGGTAGGAACAAAGGTGTTGAAGGTTTTGGTGTTGGCAACAGTAATTTGGCGCGTTTAACAAGTAAGCCTTCGTTGTCTATATTTTATTTGTACGTTGACTCATAACATAAATATATGCTCACTTAATATTAACATTTACTTAGGTAAAGCATTGAGTCACTTATTGTTGAATCCTCAACAAAATCAAGCAGTCGGAGGTAAAGTCATTGTTGCTCCAACTGGACCATATTCTCCTCTTCGCCGAGCGGCTATTGATCTTATTGGACGTGGATTTACAGTATGGGAACCGTTTCTGGATGTATCAAAAATACTACTGGCCCTTTTGGAGCTCTGTTGTGAAGCTGATAATTTAGTTCCCAGGTGCGCACATACGTACATAAATTGAAAATATACGTTTGCTATGAATATTCATTTCAACATTTTCATTTCATTAAATTTTAAAATATTCAATGCAGCATGTCTTTTGGACTGCCCCTTACTCCACAAGCGGATGCATGTCGAACAGCACGGCATGCGTTGACGTTGATTGCCACTGCTCGCCCAGCCGCATTCATTACAACCATGGCTAAGGAAGTAGCCCGTTATAACACTCTTCAACAAAATGCACAAGCGATTCAAATCAATCTCAACAACATCATATTGAACCGTTCAAAACCAGAGATTTTACGTGTGATTGAGTTATTGATAGAAAAAATGCAATCCGAAATCTCTGATTTGATAGTTGAGGTATACATATTTTATGTCCTGCATATTTATAACTGACGCATATCATTAATATCAATTGATTTTATTTGTTGTGGGCTTTTATCCCTATCTTTCCCTTTGTAATGTTACAGGTTATGGATATTGTACTACATTGCGTTGACCATGGCCATCTAAAGACCAGAGGTCTAGCGGATGTTTTCCCCGTTTTATGTCGCTTTTCTCAAGTAACTCATTGTCCAACTACCAGACGAATTGCTGTTGGTTCAAAGCAAGGGAACTTGGCAATATATGAGTTACGGTCTTCAAAATGTCAAACTATACCAGCACATTCCAGCCCCATAACAGCCTGTTCATTTTCTCTGGATGGCAAGTACTTGGCAAGTTACTCGTGTAGCGAAAATAAAATGTCGTTTTGGCAGGTATGTTGTATATTATGTATGTATATCTGTTAGCGGTGGTTAGCAAACAAATGTATCGATCAGTCGCTTAGTACACTAAGACTGATCTACGAGTGTGGCATATAGAAGCCATATGAGGTGAGATACTAAAATTTATTACTATTTTGCTAATAGCAATCCAGCTCGGGAATGTTTGGATTGGGGCATACACAAACTCGTTGCGTTAAAACCATCAGCACGGTACCATTACCTGACAACTTGAGGAACACAATACGTTCACCTCGTCTTGTGTGGACGGGAAACAAAAATGTAAGTCTTATGCTGCCTGACGGATCTGAGAATCGATATGGAGTTTAGGAAGGAAATAACTTTGTGCATAAGTTCGGCAAGTAGCAGTTGACAGTTTGGACTAAAAAATATTGTATTTTGCTTGCTTGATCGAATAAGTCTCGTGCAGCCAGTCGCTGGAAAACTCATGTTTAACTAAATGTGGACATGCTGTTTGTAGGTTTCAGGGAGTTTTAGAATTCTAGTCACATACAGATCACCACTTTTCTTTACATTTAAAAGTTCGTATTCATTATCTGTTTAACTTACAGAAAGTAACAATGTATTGTACTGAATCTTACATAGATATAGTTTAAAATATTAAAAGTACATTCTAAGACATACTCTGGTGTAGTGGTGAAATAATAACACTTTTGTGATTATTTACTAATGATAGTGGTGAAGAAAAAACACTTTATAATAGATTCAGTGAAAGTGTTTATTTAATGCAATATTAATTTTTTCCAGGTGAAATATTGAGTTTTATTATTATTACGCTACGCTGTCATTACAATATACACGAGTATTTTGTGTATAAAGGTTACATTAATTTTGTCTAGAATATGCTTCAAAACATGCATTCCCTTTCTACTTGTAGAGTAATCCCGAAGCGAGTTTCAAAGAAATAAAGCAGAGTTTAAAAAGTAAAATATTTCACCGGTGCGTGCGGTTGTACTTTATTCTTTCATTGTAGCTCACCAACCAGCATACTAGCTTCAAAAATACGCTGTACTTGGGATTTGTCTTCTCTGGAACTGAATAAATGTGTAAAAATAGTTAGACTTTATTCAACAGCACAGCTCTCGCCATCCATCATTTTTATTTATTCAACTGTACGGCTTTGTGGAATTTTCGTTGATGAAAATACAGGAGTTATGTACAAGGTAGAGTTAAAATAAACAACTTGTGCACTTTTAAAAGATTATTATTTTAGATTACCAGATAATATATTTCGTAACGTTGCATGCATCCTTTGATAAAAATATAAAAAAATATGAAATTATTTTCATGTTTATCTCATCATCATCATACCCATCCAAATGAGCTTCACTCTTATCTAATTCCATTTCTGCGGAAGGAATTTTTTAATACAAGCTTATTATAATACAACCACTTATGAATTCATTAACAATTATTATGGTCATTCTTTACTTCCCTTGTCCAGATATTATAAATAGTGCGATACTTGAGGAAAATTATATGGTTGATATTTTGTGATATTATAAACAATATATAATTTATTCAGTATAATGAGCCCATAATATCCTGCCAATTAAGATATTTTAAGACTTTTACTTAATATTTTTGCGTGGTAGTATGGTATGTATTTTTTTATTTGCAAGTGAAAAATTATCAAGCAGAAGTTTGTTCTGCTATAATAGTGGTTCTTATTTCTTCTTACACTGTTACGACACAGAGTATTACCATCATAACATGTGCCATAAGAATCACTTTATTACACATGCAAAATTCATCCTTTTTAACAATTGTTTTTATTTTTACCACTGCAGTCGACAACAGTGCTTTGTTAGACAAGGGTGAATTGTTGGCAGTCTGCTCTCCTATATAAAGGGAATGTAAGGTGTTTTACATTATTACATTGTTTTACTTTGACCGTTCTCCCAACAATGTTATGTCATCAGTCAGTGGCAGACTATAAAGCAGGCATTTTTTAAATGGCTGGTTGGTTGTTGAATAGCTGGCAGGCTCTCCTTCGTTTTGCAAAGCTTGGCTGCGTTTTAATGGAGCAGCACACAGAAGCTGGGTAGGTAGGTATCAGTGCCCAAAGCTCATAAATTTTTAGTTCGCTTGAATTATTCGTTTCCTTTCGTATCATCTAGGGGCATATGAGTATTTGATGAATTAGGAATAGGAAGGTGCAACTGGCTGGGAATGGGAATTGCTACTTGCTTAGGTACATTTTAAAGTACGTGCCTGCTCAAATGATTATTATTGTGGCAAAATGGCATGTTAATATAAGTAAATTGTATTTTTTTAAAAATTGCAAATGGATACGTATTCATTAGTTAATATGGATATTTATGATCAACGGGGCATGGAGTAACAATATGTACATAGCTCGTTTTGGATAACATTAAACATGACAAAGTACATACCTATTTCCATTTCCATTTAAAAAATATTTCCAACGGAGAATTACATGGTGTCGTATTTTGTTACATGATGATTATTAATTTTATCTGATTAAGAGCTGCCTGTTGCGTACTGGTAAAGCCCACACGATACGAAATAAAAAAAATAAAAAAATCTCTAAACGGATATAGGTAATTCCCTTTCCCTACTAAGTGGGTAGCTAGGTAGAAAGATCACTCACCATTATCAAAACAAGTACAAAATATATATAGCAGCGCAACAGAGCAATACAAACGCGGAATACCCAGCAGCAGCGTCAGTATTTGGCTTCCTTCGAAAATTCATTGATTGTTGTCGGCTCAGCCGCCGCTGCAAGGGCAGTTTTTACTTCTTACTCGGTCGGCACAGCACTGCCAACCACAGCACTCTTGTTGACTGACAACCAGGAGAGCATGATTGGCAGCACAGCGTAATAAAGCAACAACAACATACAACACAAAGTACAATAATTGTTGGGGTTGAATCGTCATTGTTATATCTGGACCGTGTCTTTGCACATTATTCACGACCAGCGACTCTAGGAGTATGCAATTTATGTTTTGTCATGTCTGGCCGTCAAGGCATACATATGCACAATCATCTAGAATGAAAAAGTATTTTAAACGTTGTTTTCTCCAATTGGTAGGTGAGATCAATAGATGACTTCAAAAAGGGCCAACCTCCATTCCATCCAGCTTGGTTACAAAAATGTGAAATTATAAAGAATCCAATTGGACCCATATTTGTTACCTTTAAGGTTAGTCACAAGTATGCTAAGTTTTATCCAGTATGGCCTCTGTGGTCAGGACCAGAAAGTAGCGAGAGAGAGAGAAATAAAGAGGGACTGTTAACGGTCAATTAATGTTTAACTGAAACACCCACGCATTTACCACTTTTAATTAGACTTCTGCTTTGACTTGTCCTGAGAAGACCTATAACAACATAATATGATCCTACTGGGTCAAAACAGAGAATTCGCTTTTTTTTAATTTTAAATAGCAATTAGGGCTCAAAATTGGTACACATACGACATAAAAAATAGCAGTTTTGACCTCAACTGTTTGAGTTAATTTGTTAAACCCTATTAAATTTAGCAGAGGTCGAGGTCAAAGTTCACATTTATTATCTACACGGATTATGGCATCTCTCTAGCCCGTTTCACACTGGTCACCATTTTTAAAAATATAAATCTGAATTTCTTACCAAGGCTCTTCAGTAATGAAATGAAGTACCTCCAGAATACTTGCCTAGTGTAAAGCCTATATAGCTGGTAACGTAATAACATTGAATATGGTTCTGACTCCTGATCGTTTTAGTTGATGGTTTATTAAAACTTTACTACGTAAGCTATTTTTGCGTGTATAATAATATGTATAGCAGAGAGAAAAGGAAAACCGATTGTGTGGCTACTGCGTGGAGTGAGTACTGAAGCTGATGGCGTAGTAGTTGCATTCAACTCTGTTCTGACTAACATATCATACGTAAATAATCAGAATTGCAACTCTTTTTTCGTTTCACAATGATGAAATGACCAATGAATAGATGAGTTTGCTTGTGTGCGCGTATAAAAGCAATATCAAGTAAATGGTCAATCATCATGCATGCATGCATTTCAGTACAAACCGGGATAATACCTTTGTAAAAGATTTCATGCGATCAAGGATCATCATTGTCTGCTGCTGCATTTACGGTTAATAATAACAATACATTATATAGTAAAAGTACGTGGTAAAAAATTTTCCTGCAGAATAATTTTCAACTTTTCATCGTCTCTCAGTAGAAAACTGGCGGTCGTCGAGAGAGCAGTGTGAAATGCAGATTTTATAGAGTGGCTCAGGTTTTTAATGGAATATAAGCTCACAGTAAGGCTTGTTCTGCGGGATCAGTTTCGTGCACACACACTATTGCTGCGAATAGATAGAGTAGTAAAGTAATGGAATAATTGTGCTACTCACAGTTGTTGTTTTTTTGTAAGATTTCGCAAAATGTGGTCAATGATTTAGTTGCATGTATGGACCAGTCAGTGTAGTGTGAAAGTGAAGAAACCGGCGGTGCCGAGTGCCGACCAGGTACCGTGTGCAATGAATGTATGGATGCTTATAGCTGACAATACTTTCGTCTAGTTCACTTACCTTTGTTGCATGTTGTCTGGCAGTAGTATTCATTTTCTCCATTTTTCGACAACAACAGTACAAAAAGTTGTAATGAGAAGCCGTTTGATGATGATACTCAGGTGGCCTTTAAATAGACAAGAGAAAAAATGTGGTCACAAAAAAAATTGATGATGAAAACTCTTGACTGCACACAGTGAGTGCAGTACGGTGATTATTACGTGTTGAGTGTATACAAGACAGAAAAGTTGCATTGTTTAGTTATAGCTGTCCATCCAGACTGGAAACTCATTTCAGTCAGATCGTCATTCGTTTTATGTGTAGTAGACGAAAGTTTTAATAATATTTTATATGCAGTTCATGTGCATTGTTGAATTGGTGTGGCTAGACTAAAGATTGATTTAGTATGCTGATTTTGCAACAAAGTTAAGTGCCAACGACAAGGAGGAGCAACAAACAACTCCCAACCATTTTGTAGTTGACTGGTACAAAAAAAGTGAAAGTGATTACATAGCAAAAAAATAATTTATGGAACGGACATACTCAAGCGGCGTTTTATGACGATTTTGACTATACGATGGCTAGGTTGTATATTATTGCCAGTTTCCATCTCCATCTGTCAATTGTTGGTCATCATTTTCTACTTTTATAGCCTTCTTGGAAGCTAGATAGATTACGTCTCTCCGTGGTGAAAAATGCATCATTTAAAGAGCTGTCTTTCATGTAGTAAGCTCACGTTACGAAGAGGGTTAGTTCTGGAATGTGATGGGGCGACTTGACACAGTTTTGTCAAAGTTTTCTGCTGTCTCATCAACCTATAGCAAAATATTCGTTAAGTGGAATTGTGGTTGGCTGTTTTTGATATGATCTTACAGTAGTAAAACGGTGCGGTGTGGGGTAACCCAAAACTGAGACACTATGATGACAGATTTTGCCAGTATTACTGTACAGTTTGTGCTAAAAAGTGAGGTGGTGATATGGTGGTTTTTTCTCACGGTAATTTTATCCAATCAATTGGCAATCGCTCAGTCATTTGGAGAACCGGATTTGCCACCTTCGCCACCATTTTGGTTAAACGAGATAACCGATCGAGTGACACCTTCTAATCGATTTAAACCTGTGGAGGATGGGTACCCAATCGATCGTGACAAAGTTCGTCATTACTATCATCTTAACCTCGTACAAGGTCAACAGGTTTTTTCAAATAATTCGGGACACATGTAAGTTGAGAAGTTTTTTGTTTTATTGCCCTCGTTTGGACGCAAACCTTGCTCTCTGTCGTAGGACAATCCATCCAATATTTGCATAATATTTTAAAATTTTACATTTATAGTGGGTTCATGATCATTGCTCCGTCAATAATTCAACCATCGTCAATTTATAAGGCCATTGTCACCATTAATGATCTCACCGATGCGCCAAGACTAGGCACTCTATTAAATTACAAGCCTTTCGTTGACGTGCGACTAGCATTGTTCAGAAATGGAGCTGATATTCAAGGCTCTAATAAACTCATTTCACCTGGCTCCTCAGACGTTCTACAGATTCTTGTAATTTTCCATATTACGACTGCATTAGTAAAACTTGGGTTTTTAATTACGATATTATCATTCACTTCATATTGTCAACTCCATTTCATGGCTGTCATTATTTAGAGTGGCTAATAATTTTCCAGGTTCCCGATCAATTGCCAATGGCTGAATATAAAATCAGGATAGAAGGAAACCATCCCAAATCCACAGGCGGTACGCTGTTTGCTTCTGAATCGCCTTTATCCTTCTCAGAAAAGTTTTTATCAATTTTAATTCAGACTAATCGTTATGTCTTTTCGGGTGGACAAAAAGGTACTTTTACGTTATTTACGTTTGAATTTTGTACTTTCTGATGATTGCGATGACTGAGAAAGGCTTACAAATGTTTGATTATATTTTTGCCACCAGTTCTATTTAGAGTCATATTGCTACGAAGAGATTTACTTCCATATGAAGCTCCCATTGATATTTTCATACTTGTAAGAGCATCGATTTTTTAATTAAAATGCATTTCTCCTCAAAAGATATGAAACTTGCTTTAATAATACTCTGCGCGTGCATTTTAATTTGCACATTTTGTAATTGTAGGATTCGCGTGGTTTAATCATGCGAAGGTGGCCATCCCGTGTGAGTAATAATGGTAATAAAAATGTTTACTTTACATTCCCTAATATTTAGTATTCGTGCAAATCGTGCATCTTGTAAAACATGCCACATGTCTTCATACTATTATTGTTGCTCGCAATGAGTGGATTTCATGAAAATTTTCAGGGGTGTTGGATATGGAATATGAGCTCCCACCATTTACTGCACTAGGGAAATGGAAGATTCGTGTTGTGGCCAATTCCCAAATTCAAGACAAATACATCGTACTCGAAAAGTATTTTCAGCCGTTACATGAAGTACGTTCCTCCGCATTAAATACCATGTTTACTTATGTACAATGTAGAGTTGCGTTAAATTACTGTCTAACGTGTATGGAGATATTTTCGAATGAAAACTGAGCCCACATCCCTAAATTGTTTTCCAGGTTTTTGTAACAATGGACCCCTTTATTAGTGTTGTGGCCAATTCCCAAATTCAAGACAAATACATCGTACTCGAAAAGTATTTTCAGCCGTTACATGAAGTACGTTCCTTCGCATTAAATACCATGTTTACTTATAACTATGTAGAATGAAGAGTTGCTTTAAATACTGTTAGTGTCTAACGCGTATAGAGATATTTTCGAATGAAAACTGAGCCCACATCCCTAAATTGTTTTCCAGGTTTTTGTAACAATGGACCCCTTTATTCTATCAACGGAGGAAAGCATATCCGTAACGATTGGTTCATTTTACGGCTCCGAAAAGACTGTGCGTGGTAATACCACCGTGCGCATGTATGGCTCACACTGGGGGAAAAATCCTCAACGAAAAGACTGGCAATTTATTACATCTAGAGATTTTTTTCTTGTACGTATTTAGTTTCTTATTTGTTTTCCATTACTGGCTGGCACATACATTAGCTGTAGTACCAATATTGAGTACCAACGTCATTCTGTAGTTTTACTTTATTTCGCACACAAAAACATGCCAAGTCATGATAATATTCTCAAATCAGTGTGTACTCTGCCCTTAATCTTTTTATACCTAAACTTTTCCCACTAGTACATCTAATAGTTGTAACAGGTAATAATGAGAGGGTACCATACATGTAATTGACGTATTACAGCTAATGTATTTTGTAACCGGCTAACAATGTCATTATCATTCTGTTGTATTTACAAATGAAATGTCACAAAGATATATCTACTACGTCGCTTGCAAGTTGTGACGCCGTGTATAATCAGAAAATACACGAAATACACAAGTCATAATATCACCGAAATTATGTCTGTTTAATTGCTGTAGGTAGGAGAAGAGGAGTTGACGTTTGAAATGGAGGAAATCTCGCAAGTCATGGGCGATACGACCAATGTTGTTATTCGGGTTGAGGCTGAAGTCACAGAGTATTTCATTGACGAAACAAGATTCGGTACGAACGAGTTGAAAAAATAGAGCTCTAATAGTGTATCCTCTCTGATTTTAAACATGATAATCGCATTCAGCTGTCAAACATTGACGTACATTGTACAGACAGCAGACAAACAAAAAATACAACATTCATTAAGATGATACGCTATGTTGCTGCAGCATGCATGTTTTTTTAAGATGCTGCGTGCAAACAACAATGTATTTGACCTTTTGGACTGACAATTTCCTTTCTTTGTCGTGATATTTAAGGTTTTGCTGAGAGTAGAATCATAAAGGAAACGATTCAAGTCAAATTTCTTGGTAACGCACCTTCAGTATTTAAGCCGGGATTGCCATTTCATTATGCTGTAAGGAAAAATGATGCAATGACCAAAAAAACAACGACAGGCTTAATTTTTTTTGCTGAAATGAACTTCTTTGCCAACCCTCCTTCACAGGTTGCGATTAGTACTATGGATCTAGAAAAAGTTTCTGAGGAAAGATTAACCAACTCTCAATTTCGTATCCGTTCGGAAGCCTATTTGCAAACTGGCCAGAGAATAGATCTCGGCGTACTGGTTCTAAGACCGTCAGAACTAGAATCCAATGACGAGGACAGGGACAGAGAGTACAACCGCAACCATAATTCAGTCGATAAAGAATACGAGGACAAGGACGGGAAAGACGTGATTTTAAAGCACCAGTTAGTGCACTAATTTACTCTATACCGCAAACTGCATTATCCCTATATAGCAAATGTAGCGAGAGGTTAAATGATATACATATTAAGAAGAATGAGAGAAACACAAGTAGTGGTTTAGGATAATCGCCGACAAGTGTCATATATTCCGGTTTTTAACTTGTTGAATTGAATTTAAATTATACAAAAAAGGGTGAAAAAATATTTGGAGGAAGCAATGGTAGAGATGGATTTACATTTACCAAAGACTGCGGCCCGACTCATTGTACGTGCAGAGTATTCGGATGAGACAGGTGCAGCCGCCATAGGAGAACTGAATGCGGTGTCAGCATACTCACCGTCAGCCAAGTTCCTCAAAGTTGTACTCAAGACTTCGGATGCCATTTCAGTCGGACAGTTTGTGGTCCTTCATTTATATGCAAACTTTGCAATAAACCATTTTCAGTTTGTGGTAAATGGCTCATTTTATCCTATTATAAACTATTATGTATTTAGATTTTTAAGTGGTCAAGTTAAACATTTTTTTTATAAAATCGAGTTTTAAAAGGAATAAACAAACTAGTCCTGATGTAATGCTACTTTCACAGTGGGAGAGTCGTTCTACATGTCTACTCGTATTACATAATAGTAGATAGTGTATTCGTCTAAATGTCTATAATCACGCTATTCATACATGGTCATAAATTCGATGTCACAGGTTGTCGCGAAAGGGATGATAATTAGTCACGGAACAGAGCAACTGAACACGTATTGGAGTCTACCAAAAAGTTTCACTGTGGTGGTGGGGCCAGAAATGTCACCAGGTTTCCGTGTCTTTGTGTACTGTGATACAAGACGAGGGGAAATTGTTACAGACTCGATATTCATCCCTGTACAAAACATGTACCGGCATCAAGCACAATTGGAAATCAATCAAGCCAAGGACAGGTCAAAAGACACGCTGGAGTTCCGTTTTATAGGAGCACCAGCTGCGTACTTTGGCGCTTCCGTACAACGATCTGTAAGACATTTGATGCAAGCCGGAAACGAGCTAACCCCAGCATATGTTCTCAATACACTCCATTCTCTTGAACCTTGGAATAAGTCGTTAAGCCGGCTAGTGAGGAGGCAGCGAGGTGGCGAAAAACCTGATGAGGTTCACTACATGCAATCGGCAGGATACGCATTAGATACATATTCGGACCTGCTTCAGACCAGTTTAATATTGTTTTCCGATGGATTTGTACCCAGGGCGCCTTTTCTTCTAAGTACGACAAAAATAAACTACTATTTGACATGCACTTGTACCTAAGCTGCTGTAATGATGAATCAAAGTCAAACGTGCTAAAATAGAAACGTTTTTTCCTCTAAAGATAACGATGAATGCCCAGAAGAAAAATGTCTCACTATTCAAGGTTGTTTTCGGTATATAGAGAAATGTGATGGAAATAGACAATGTCAAGACTCCAGCGATGAACTTGACTGTAAGTGCGCCCCATTGCGTGTCTCAATGTAGAGAATGGGGCTACATGAGAAAGTATGTTTAAAAGTTTGTAATGCGTTTTATGTCAAAATAAGCAAAGTTTGTAATTTCTGCAGGTGACTTTCTCGATGATGAAGATATTCACAACTTTAGAGTAACAAGGATAAGTCGATTTATCGACTTTTACGATCCCAGTGATGGAGATTGGGCATGGACCAAGGAAAACATAGCTCACGGTGGGGACTATATCCTGACGAGAGATACCCCGGGTGTAACCGACACATGGTATTTGAGTGGTTTTGCTGTGAGTAAGCAGTTTGGTTTTGCTCTGGTTGACTCTACGATTGAGGTACTGATAACGATATATTATATTAACATTGTAGCGTACACATAAGAAATGCGTTGTTGTTCATTTGCACATGGCACAGCAGAAAACTACTTTCATTTTGCTCTATTAGTGTAAGTGAAAGAAAAAGCGCGATCCATAACAGCATTCCTATGGACAAGTTCTCACGTTGAAATGTTCCTTGTGTCCATTTTTTTCATTAATGGCGTTTTTACAAAGCTTTCTCAATTACATGAATGAGCAACAAATTTGTATAAAACACGTCCAACTGACATAAATTAATTGTTCGTTTAATATACTGTCTCAATTATCTGATGCCACACATTAGTACGAAACACTTAGACCATTCCTCATGATGGCTGAAGCTCCTTCTTCCATTCGCCGCGGAGAACATGTTGGCATAATTCTTATGCTGTACAACAAAACTCCTAAGGAAATGTTAGTGATGGTTAGTCTGGCAGGTTCAGATGATTATGAGTTTGTTCATGTTGGGAAAGACGGGCTCATGAATTTTGATGCAAATAATCCGCGTTTCTCCTCCGGTGAACATCAGCATTTAGTTTGGGTAATTTTGATATTAATATTTTATGACTTGTATAGTGAGAGATGAGACGCGGAAAAAAGTGAATGTCAAAAATGCCTGTACTATTATCTTTACAAATTAGATGGCCCCGGAGAGTGAGGTGGAGATACGGCTACCTATAAGGCCCACAGTTGCACAAGGGGAAATAGAAGTGACAGTCACCGCAACGTCGCAAATCAGGAGTCAAACAGCAACTCTGAATATAGAAGTTCTTGTAAGTCTACAACACTTTGAAATTTTGTCGAAATTGTAACAGTAACTGACTGAGTCTGTATTTTTATAACTTTTTACAGGCTGACGGCGTTCAAATTGGAAAGCACACTTCTCTCCTGCTTGATTTGAGAAACCGAGCGTTTATGCTAAAGTACATGAACATATTTGTTGAGGAATTGCCTGAAATCCCCTACGACATTATTACAAAATATGTGCATGGCAGTGCTGCTGGTCACGTCAGTGTTTCCGGTATTTTGCTCCTAATTTGAATACATTTAACACTCGAACAATTGAAAGCATACTCGTTGTTGGCAAGTCTGTATCCATGCTGTTTGAATTTGTTTAGGGGATGTTATTGGACCTGCCGCCAGTTCCCTGCCAGTGAATACAGAAGCGTTAATTGGTAAAGAAGGTAAAGGAACTGCTGATCGTATTTTTGATCTAGCTGCCAATACCTGGATACTTCACTACTTGCGTCTGACAAATCAAATCAAAACCTCTAACAAGGCAANTAGCTGCCAATACATGGATACTTCACTACTTGCGTCTGACAAATCAGATCAAAACCTCTAACAAGGCAAAAGAAACCTTTCAGGCAATGAACCGCTACTTTGCCCAAATCATGAAACGTTTTAATTCCAACATTGGTTGGTTCAAAACATGGAACCTTTCAAAACCCTCTGTATGGTACGTACATGCGAAGCAAGTAATTTTACAAAAATGCATACATTAGCCCAAAAAAATAAACAGCACTGGGGTTGTCTTTGCTTGTAATCTACCCCGTTGCTTTTACTCTTTTTAGTCAATGTTTGTGCTATCCTGTCCCTCATTAAATGCCCCATTGTGATGAGTTCCCTGTGCCAGTAAAAATGTTTGTGATGATCATGTGCTGAGATAGAGAACATTGCATGAACTTTCAAAACGGCTTATGGGTTCATTATGTATGTGAATATTTTGTGAGGTACTGAACACTACAATTACTTTAATTAGGCTCACTTCCTGGGCTCTTCAAGTGTTTGCACATGCCAATTTTCAAGACTGGGAGAATGACTTTTACGTGGAAACCAGGATATTTCACAAAGCTATACGATGGCTCCTCAAGTATCAAAATGAAGATGGATCGTTTTCCGAAACGAGATGGTATATTAATCGCCCTCTAAACAAGAGGATGGGATTTATGGTAAGATTTTAGAAGTTACAAGAAAACTAGTAAAACTAACATGATTTTCCATCTCTTAAATAATGCCATAAGAGTGTATTTGTAATAAAAAATGCTTCTGCTGTGCACATGATGTCATTTGGAGTGGTATATCGGCAGTTTTAATGATACCTAAGCCTACATAAAAAGTGACTTGTTATAATATTGGACATGGAGTGTAGACAAGAAGCAACAACCTTTTTACGGGGAGCTAAAACCAAAACTCATTGGTTCCAGTGAGATTTAGACGTTAATGACTTCTCATAAAACTAGTGAAAACATTTTTATGGTCGACGGTGCCTTTCAAACCAACAATAAATTCATCTTTATACAAAAGTAAAGTAAACCGTTTGGGTTACATGTTGTTGAAATAGGAAAAAAAGAAATAATTATTCACAAAAATGCTGATACTGTCATGCAATCGTATGCGTATTTGGTTCCGTGACTCAAATACACACAAAATATACCATGTTTCAGCAGCAGCAAAAGCAGAGCTACGGTTTGGAACGCAAAAACGTAATTGCAACCACATGCCATGTTTGTGGAATATATGTGAGCTGTTAGCAAAACAATAGAATTGACTCTTATGAATTCATTTTAGAATGAAAATGATGATCAAATGCTTACCCTACCTGTGGTGGGGTTGAAAGACCAGCAGGAACGGAACGACATGTTCCATCATAGTTTGAGAATGTCCTTTGTGCTACCACCGTACGTGAACTACACAACTCTGAATAATAAAAAGGGCGATAATGAGTGGCTAGACGAGAGCATGTGTTTTATGTTGTGTGACTGTGACGAAATTGCTACTTTAGCACGTTCACTCTGCATCTGGACGAGATTGTAATTGTAGCAATGAAAAAAAATTGTTTCTTTTTTAAACAAAATAAACAAACAAAATAATGACAGCCACATTCATACATGTCATACATCATGCCAACCAATGCCAATACCAATCCACCAAATCTACGGATGTTGTAAATGGGGTGAAATGATAAATCACAGGAAATAGTGTACAGTACAGTACATTTCCGAGCTCACTTTTGAAGGGTTGACTACTTACCATTCTATATAAATACCTGTGTGTGTGCGCACAATTGTAAAAACATATTGAAATACAAATTGGGATAGATTATTACAAACAGCTTGTAAAGGAATTTTTTTTATTGCAGCGAAACATGAACATGACGTCTAGCAACGTCACACTCACGGCGCATATGGTAATCACAATGAGCCAAACAATGGGAACTTTGGATGGTCAGCTCCGGGTAGATACCAGCGTCGCAAAAGCTAAAGCTATCCAGTAAGTTTATACAACGCTTAAGATGCTTTTGGTACAAGTAGCAAAAAATGTCCAAGTTGCGTTTTGTTATTAAGATTATAAAAGTGTAATCCGCTTATCAACACTAAGCCATGTACAACATGATTTTGTAAATAACCAAATGAAGCAAAGATATGATCAGTTCTTTGAGTTACACATGTTACATTTATACACCTACCTACATAAATGCTATTTTTTTCTCCAGTTTTCTAGAGCGTCAGCTAGGGGACATGACGAATCCTTATCACATTTCTATAACTGCTTACGCTCTCACGGTAGGAGATAGTACAGAAAAAGAGTTGGCCTTTGGTAAACTTCACGCTGTCAGGCGAGAAAGAGGTTGGATCATAACTCTTTTACTTATTTACATTAATCATTCATTTCGCGCAAAAGTTGACCAAGCAGCAGGTGTAAACGTCTTTGCCCTCTCGACCCGCTGTTTCTAAACAGATAAATACAAAATGTAAAGCTAAAATGTTTCGGTTGTTCTATAAGTTTAAATAATTTTATTCGATATTATTTATGTAGCCGAGTTTGTGTACTGGTCACCGGGAGAAGTGCCAACAAATGGGTTAGTGTACGAAAATCAGCGTCCTTTTCTAGAGCCAAAAAATAATGAGTATTGGGACGCGATCGCGGTTGAAGGTACATCGTACGCGTTACTTGTGTACTTGATAAAGGATGGCATCACGCCAATTACAGATAGCATTGTCACCTGGCTCAACACGATGAGGCTTACTGACGGGGCTTTTATTTCAACAGTGGTTAGAAAGCTATAAAAAATCACTCTCTTAATTTACAAAGCAAAAGCTATAAAAATAGAATAAACATTGCTCCTCTAAATTATGGTAATTTTTCACTCGGGCGTTTTATGATTTTATGGATATTAGGACACGGTAGTTGCCTTTCAAGCTTTGACGGAGTATGCCAACAGAGCACGAATGCGTGAAATTACTGACATGACGGTTAACATTGAAATATCCAGTCAGCAGGAGACAGAACCTCCGGAGCCGATAACGTTTTCTCCGGACACTATTTTAGAGCCTCACACCATTGATGTACGCAAGCGTTTTAAATTTATTACTACTTTTATGACCGTGATAATAATAAAAATGTTACAACTTATTTTGAAAACTAACTGATTAGCTGCCGCTTTTTACTAAGACATTATTTTAAAAAAAACTTTAGATGGAGATGATTTGGGGCCACGTGAACATTGAAGGAAAAGGAGCAGGACAGGCTGTAGTTCAATTAGACTTGACTTATGGCATTGATTGGGAGGCTTACAAAGATACAGGGCCAATTGATCCATTTGATTTAAAAATTCAAGAGCATTTTGGTGGTAGGAACAAAAGTATCCTGACAATTGAAGCCTGTTTCAGGTATGAATTTTTGTATAGTAGAATACACTGTTTGTAAAATGTTTTTAAATGCTACCATTGAACCCCTATTTAGATGGATTTTACTGGAAGAATCTGAGGTAAGTGGGGCCACCGTGTTGGAAGTAGAGATCCCTTCTGGTTATGGTCTTTTGCAGTCGGATGCTTTGCGCTTAGTTGCATCAGGGATTCATCCTACATTAAAAGACTCTGTGGTTAGTCCAGGAAAAACGTCGTGGTTTTTCGATTACGTAAGTGAGCTTAATTATTGCCTACCGTAGTAGGGTGATTGACAAGTGACATGACATGAGCTATTGTAAAATGTCAACAAACATGTTTGTACCTTGTTTGAATGTTCGCTTTGTCATATTTCATGTGAGAGTCGACTAGTCGACAGAGAAATTGATAGAGACTGTTTACGTTTTAGATCCCCCCATATTGGACTTGTCTAAACCATAGCGTATATCGTTGGTATCCGGTAGCTAACCTGACCACGCATCGACAAGCAACAATTTATGAAGCCTTTGCTCCAGGTAAAGATCACGCAATATGATCAGTAATACATACTGTTATAAATACAAGCATATACAATAACAATATAATTGACAAGTCATGTATGACGATGTTGGCACGCCCAACTTTTCAAATAAAGCATGAGATTTTGGCAAACAATCTCATCGTCCCACTTCATTATTCTGAAACACTGCTACTGCGTATGACTAAATTCACATCACGATCGTAATAATTTTGATTTTTTGTACCTGTTATCAATTTCAGAGAGATTCATCAATACCATATATAACGACACGTCAATGAGATTGCTGGACATTTGTCATGTGTGTGGATCCTTTCAATGTCCGTACTGTCCGTTTTACAACATTGCGAGTCAGAGCAAAACTTTTTCATTAGCGCTTGCTATAATGAGCTTTGTTTCAGTTATTCTCATTCAAAACAAGACTGTCTGGCGAAGCTGACAATAATGATTTTATAGTAATTTTTTTCTTATCCAAATATATCCCCAACTTTCATGAGGCTTTCAAAGTCATCTCAGTTCATTTGCATTTATTTTCATTTTTAAGAATTGTGTTCCGTTTTCCAAAAATGAGAAGCCAACATGCAATTTTGTAAATTTTAAAGGGTTGACAGCACCTTACTACAACCGGTATTATTACTTTACACCAGACGGCTAATCCTGTTTGTCCAGTCATTATTCTATAAGTGTAATTTTACGAATATGTAGTGTGTATTTATTTTAAGCTAAGTAGCTACTTACAACTTCCTTGATTTACATAGTATATCTACCTTTGAATTGTTCTTCATTGTGGTAGTAGGTTAGGTATATAAAAATGTATTTTAATCCATACAATGCGGAGTTTGGTATATTCAGTGTTTTGTCAATCAAACGCACGGTATTTTATTGTTGTATTTGTATTTGTATGCATGAAAAAAAAACCTGTTTTAAAAGATTAAAGATTAGAACAAAAAATTGAGACACACGCGTATTTCTTTCATATAATATGTCTTATGTGATTTGCAAAAAAATACGATATGAAATAAATAAACCCGTCCAACCACGACGACCTTAACAAAGCATGCATTACCACACCTGAGACGGGAGGTGGTTTCGTGATAAGAAAAAAGTGCAAGTACAGAGTACACCGACCGAAACCGTTGTCGATCACCGAAGGAAAAAAACAGAAATATATATTTTCAAAGTATTGCATAAGTATAAGGACGATAAGGCAGGAAATTACCCCACACGGTCTTGATTTACGGCGGAATTACCCTCTTGTCAACGTCATTTTATCAACAATCATAAAATAGAAAAATGTTATTTACCACACGGTGTTATTTTTAAGTAATCTCACACCAACAGATTGTAACAGTGAAAACATACTAACAGTAAGCATCCACATCCTCCATCATACACCGCTGTTCGCAGAGGAACACAAATAAAAAATTAACCTCCCTTGTTTCCTATTTTGGACACATCGCTAAAATAATAATAATAATACATGATTTAAATTGCATGTTTTATGAATAATCTTGTTAGAATCTATATTAATATTGTAATTTTTCATACAAATATTGAAAACGATGAAAACGCCCCGGTTGAAAGAGATGACGAGCAGTTTAGTTATGGGGTAGTCACATTGAAATCGTAATACGCAGCAAGCAGTTTTAGCACAGCATGTCTAATTCTACCCTTCTTGTGGTCATTCTCGCAATACCTGATCTGATAGCAAGTAATTACCCTTTTAAATGATGGATAGATACAACTTTAATGTACTTTTGTTCAGCTTCAAAGAACAAGCCACTAGCCTTTGAAATTTCCTGCCTGCTACAGCCAGTCAGGTACTGTTTCTGACTCTGGGTAAATTATAATTCTAATTTATACCTACACTATTACACATGTTGCCTCTCGTTAAAATGTAATTTCATTGCTTTTCATTTTTTCTTCATTTCAAATACCTTGCAAACTGACAGTTATTTTTAGTCTGTTCATACCGCTGTAAAGGAAGGTGCAATTTTAATCGATGTGATGCGGCATATTTTACGTTGGATAAATTCAGCGTAAAAGCGGTGTATATTTTGTGGTAACAAACAACTCATAAAGCTGTTCTGTAAGCATCCAGGTTATTATTACACGAGCTGGTAATTGCTGTATCCTAAATACATTGCTAGAAAAGATATAGAAAATGTGAAAGGGGGAGTCGGATGCAGCATCCATAAATCATTTCATTATCGTTGCGATTTTAAATCCGCCCAGTTGCATACATTCAAAGAATAAATGGGAAATTAACGCAATGCAATGGCAAACAAACCACACCACAGGTAGAAGGATAGACGCACTTACATGTCTGTCGCATACCGCCTTCCAGAACGGGATAAGATTTTTTTAAATGATTATTATTTTGGGACTAACGAGTTAGACTCCCATGCAGATGCAGAACGCAATCAGCTATTGAAGCATAAACGACTGTTTTATGGGAAATAGGAATGTTTGACAATAAAGACTGGCAATTAAAATAAACCTACATTCAGTTTTTTACGCTCAACTTTATTTATAATGAATACCGCACTCACCGGATAAAAAGTAATAACATCAAGATATATTAAACATTTTAAAAAATAACCTTAAAGCCATATATTTTTTATGTATGTTTCTTTACCTGCAGTCAACAATTTGTGAAAATTGTGTTGTATGACTATATAGTTTGGGTAAGTAAATGTTATGTAAATGTAGCAAAAAGTTCGATTTTAAAGTTACTGGGTTTGTAAGCAACGAATGACTACAAAAGTCTATACTCTATTTACCATCCTTTACTGCGTTTGCATACGTCGTCGTCTGACAATGTTGTGAGTAGGATAGGGGCGAAGAGATACAAGTACTGACGCCAGACATAATCTTACTGGAGCCGCAGGGCCACCAGCAATTGACACCAACATGGTGCACACAGCAGCATTTGATGAACTGTTCGCAGCCCCTCTTTCCGTTGTGTACTCTACAGCGACGGGCCGAAGACAAATGCAACCTTTCCGACACACCTTTCTACATTGTGTATAAGCTTCGTAGAGTTGACTATTGGGGTCAGGCTCCAAAATGACAGTTGTAACTGCAAACGGTCGTTTTGCCATGCTAAGCATTTCATCAACGTGTCTTTGCCTAGCTCGACGTATATCCACCTGTAAATATTCAGAGATCATTTCAACCGTCTCGAGTCACCCTCATTATTCAACCCATTTGTTCATTCATTACTTGATTAGCAGGGAATAAAGTTTTAGGTTTGTCATGTTCCACATAGTTTTTAAGATTCTTATGAGCTTCAGTATGTGGACGAATCACACAAGAAAATTAGCACCTTGAGCCACACTTATAAATTTATATTTGTCGTATTTTGCATCTTAACGTCATAATTGCGTATATTATTCATATTTGACAAAATTATGCATACTATTTATTGTATTTGTGACTATTTAACTCCATGCATGTCCTAAAACTGATTTTAACATCCTGAAACTTTACTTCTTGTTCATTAGTAATGGTTTAATGTATGGCAATGGAAGGTTTTCAACATTTATTTTCCTTACCGTTTGTTTGAACTTGTAAAGAACGCCGCATAAACTTAAGAAAATAAAAAATGATGAGAAGAAAACCGAAAAAAATACAAAAAGATCTATATGCTGCTGATCCTGCCTGTTTAGAGAAACACAGAAAGTTAAAACAGTTAGAGAAATTAAAAAAAAATGTGTACAAAATTTGTGAATAAGATATGATTATTTACCTAAAAAATATGCTACCGTGAGATTTATCACCAACTCCTTCGAGTATTAAGTAGAACCGAGTTAATCTGAGATCATGTTGCTCCTAAAATAATCCAAGCAAGTACATATTGTCAATATTAGTATTACTTGCTGATATACAAACTAGTATAAAATAGATGAATGATGAATGTATACAAAGTTTTACCTGCGGTAAAGTGACTACAAGACGGTTCCTGAGGTTCTTCACCAATAAAACTCCCTTTTGGTCAGTCACCGTGTGATAACTAGCAAACCCTGCTGCTTCTAATTGGACTAATTTATAGCCCATTCCAGGAACGGCAGTGGTAAGGGGCTCACTCGTGGGGCCTAGTTCTGTCATATTTTCTATAGACAGCATGTCCAATGTTTGCGCTTCTTCAGATGCTCCTTCATCCTGAGTAACAAATGGATTCCTGGAAGACTGACTATTACGTCCTAAATCATTGCGCAACCCTGCTAAACCGTACTTTGTGTCGAATTCAATCTGCAATGAAAATGGCAACAGTAAGCGTCGAAATCATGTATGTAGAGGAATATTAATGAATATTATATATCTTATAATTTATATTACTCGGTGTAGATTGCTCTGGTTATCGAAATGAACAAGGAATGTGTCATCTTTAGACGCTAAATACACATTGATTGCTCCGTTTGTAACGTCCAACCATATTCTAATGTTCACATTCATGAACTTTGGTTGTATGGCGAAGAAAGATGTGCGTCCTTTCAAAATCAGATTATTTAGACATTTAATAATGCACACCAAGCTACATATTATTTTAAAAGAATTATCACATCATTAAATTAAATTAGTGACTAATTATAGCTATACAAACCTGATAGTAAAGGTTCCGATTGATTCGGTGTGCACGTCTCTATAAAATTCAGTTTAGAATATTAAACATAATGTGCTTTCTTTCATTCTTAATAAATTATTATTAACAAAAAAATTCTCATTTATTTCTGTACTGAAGCAACTTTCCGAGTCAACACTTAATTGTTTGTAACACTGATGACCAGACGTGGGTGTCCCCAAGTAGTGATCTTTACATTTGGCACATTGCATTTTCCAGCACTGATTATGTGTGCTCTGAAATGTTCATAAAAAGTTAGAAAAAAATATAAGCTGTAAAAAAAAGGTATTGATACGATCCGTAATCAAAACTAACCGTACCTGTTTAATGGTACTCTGCGAGCAATCCTCGCTTTCTGTGTTATTGCTAAAAAAACAGTCCGGATTTATTATTGACAAGTAACATATAAAAATTTGCATTCCACACGATTTTCCCCAAAAACTGACTAATTACCTGCATTGACATTTTAAACCTGAGGCAGGGTCACAAATGTCAGAATGTCCATTACATTCGCATTTACGGCAGGGTTGTTTCAA
>JAHZNB010001918.1:0-14503 GCA_027744295.1 Callyntrura guangdongensis
ATCTCTCGTCCCAATACTACGCATCCAATTACGACGACTGGTTATACCCAGGTTTTGTTTTGTTAGTTACACATCGTCGTGAATTCCCTGAAAAAATTCTATTTAGAATTTATTTACCAGACGAAAGATATTACATCTAGTATAATTTCCGATTTGGCTCGAATTTGGCACACAGGTAAGTACCTTAGGGTAGTGGCACCTATGGGATACAATTTCAGCCAAGGGTCATTTTGGGGGTCAAAAACTAAACTTTAACCAAAATGCCTCAAATTTGACACACAGGAGCCTTAGGTTAGTGACTAGTGACATCTCTGGGGGGGATTTCAGTGGTCGACCGTTTTGGGGTTATGTTGTGGGTAAAAAATTAAACCATCCAAATTAGTTCAAATTTTGTATAGCGATACTAGTTAAAATGACAAGCCAAAATATCAAGTCTGTATCAATTCAATCAGCATGTATCAACCAACCAATTTCCAACAACCAATTTCATCTGCGTCTGCTGCGATTAAACCGGCTTATTTTATTTTCAGCACTTTAGCAGTTGTTTTTTCATTCTAAGCACAACTTGACACAATTCTGCTGCTGACATTCTGGTAGTCATTATGGACTTCGTGTTCGTTTTAATTTTTTGAGAAATAGGAACTTTTAATCAATACCCGCTACGTCTGCCGGGGTGGACGGGGTGAAAAATCGACAAATTTTCGAATAACAAGACAGTGCAAATAAATTGTTTACTGAGGTGGTTACGAATGTTATGAATTTTATTTGATGAACTTCAGGGTCGAGGTGTAAACATACTAGGAGTTAAGTGTCTCTTCCCATCGGTTCTCTGATCTTCATCGATCAACTCGGTTCATCACAAGTATCCTCTGTCTTGTTTATTTTCTAATTCTAAAACCAGCAAGACTTTCTCAAAAGATCTACCTACTCTTCTATAATCGAGTGTAGTTCCCAAGGGCCCATTACTCATGTAAATTAATTAACATCTCCAGAAAAATCAAGTTCGAAATCGGCAAAATTACAAAAGTGTTGTCTGGAATTCTCCCCAAATGCTAAACTTTCGAATTTAATAATGTACAAAAGTCTAAATTACTCAAAAGCATACTTACCAGATAACGTTTTTTAATTATCTTGAAATTATCTACTACTACAACTCTGTTCCTGCTTGGGGCTTTCTCACTGCTGTTTAAAAATGGACCCTAACGGTACACTATACTAACACAGCATCAAAGTCTTCTCTAATCCATGTAAGAGAAATTACCGCTCTGCGGACAGATAAAAATAATATCTTATCCTTGTTCACCACAGCCCAACAGATGTATGGCCAACCTCAATATCCAATGAACTCCCAGTCGGACATGGGTCAAATGATGGGCTCTCCTATGATAGGGGGACCCGGCCCCTGTCCCTTATGTGGAAACAATGCTCCACCCATGGCCATTTATGAAATCAACTCATGTGGATGGATTACTTTTATAGTCCTGTTTTTTCTTGGATTTAGTATTCTTGGCCTAATATTCTTATGTTGGGTTGGATGTAACACGTCACAAAAGACCCAGTGCCATGATCCCAAAGCCAAATGTTCATCCTGTGGTTTCGTCAGGATGTGAAAATCGCAGTTGGTTGTGACATATTTTTTTAAATATGACAAGTTACCTTAAGCCAGTAACCATTTGTCAGCCTGATGTAACACAGTACAAATATTTTTGATAAAGGGACAATAAACAAAACGCTGCAGTTGTCGGATAATTTCCGGATATAACTTATTATTAAGGATCATATAGAGCCTTTATAAAAATGGTCGTCGTGTCGGGTCCTTCCGTCCGCCCGTCCCCTATATCTTGTTCGCGCGATAACTTTTGAAGGAAAAGGAATTTTAGAATTCGGTTTTCTCCAATAGAAGGTATGGACCACAGCTTGGTCAAATTCGAGGTACATGGGGTCAACGGGAGTCAAAGTTCAACCACGTCCAAATGAGCGGAAACTCGGTACATACTTATCATGTACCTAAACTAATGTTCCAAACTTTTATTCGAAATAAATGATCCCAGTAACCTCCAGCAGTTTATCCCATAACTCCAACACGGTTAATCTGTTTGGGAAGGGGGTTTCGACTATCTACTAACAANTTTTATTCGAAATAAATGATCCCAGTAACCTCCAGCAGTTTATCCCATAACTCCAACACGGTTAATCTGTTTGGGAAGGGGGTTTCGACTATCTACTAACAATGTCAAGGGCCATAACATATGTTAACATGACATGTCTCTGATCCCCCCTTGAGGTAGAAACATAAGACCTCTTAAGGTTTCTTGACTTTTAACATGACAATCATGACTCAAACTACCTCCTACTTTTTTACTTTCCTATCTTGAGTAGTACACTCCTTTTACTACTACAAAATACTAAGTGATCCTTTTCGACATCATTTGTATAAAAGCGCTGCTGCAGAGTTCATCTTGTTCTTTCCTTACAAGTAATACATAAGCCTACACACCTGCCAAATAATGACTTGTTACCCGGATTCACCACAACAGACCTTCTTACCTCAAAACCACCAGCGCTTCCTACCACCTGCATCATTTCTCTCCCAAAACCACAATCACCGACAACTACTCTTTGTTTCGTTTTTAGGAAGGTGTGGTTCCGACAAGACTTTACTACCATGAATTCGTTTAAAAAATTGTTTTATTTATCTCGCACATACGTAGCTGCCTCGCATCAGGTGCCTATTATGTATTGTACCTACTGACTTAAATCTCTGCTGACATCCTAGAAGTCATTAAGCATTTCTTGTCCTATCTAATTTTCTGGGAACTTTTAGCTAATTTAAAATATATAGGTACATATGTGCATAATATGCGACTCCATTCGCAATCGTGATTTTGCGACTACTGACGCAAATAAAGTTGCCAAAAACTGACGGCATAACACAACAAGGAGCAAATGTACGAGTAAATAGTTAGGTAAAAGTTGTTAAGTACCTGTGCCACTTTGCTACAAATTTTTAACAAGTGCCAATTTCACAACAACCGTTAATCTCGTATGTACAACACCAGCGACAGCAACCAAAGTATCTCGTGAGTCGCGACTTACTTTTTTATAAACAATTTGGCAAACTCCCTCTTTCACAAAATTATTTCATTATTCCTTCCTTCCGTCCTCCCTTTTCCTGCCTTGATACACTTTTCCGTGTGAAGTTTTTAAGGCTCTCTTGTAAATTGCTTTGACTTTGCCAATTCACAAAGAGAAAATATTCCTTGTAACCGCATAAAATACCACAAAAATTATTCTTCTGAAAAGGTTAAAAAATGTATACAGCGGGAGACAGTGTGTAGCAGCAAGGAATGTAATGACGTAGGGAGAGTGAACGAGAGAGAGAGAGAGAGAGAGAGAGAGAGAAGCAAAAAGAATAAAAAAGCAAACTGGGTCAAAGTTGCTGTTGCGAATGATGATAATGATGATGATCATGTCGTTGTGTTTTGTTGTGCTTTAGTGCTCTTCACACAAACACGTCAGCAAAGAATACACACACACACAAACGACACATACGTTAATAAGTTTCGTATAGCGCATCTACTCAGCTACAATTTACCATTTTTCCATTTACCATTGAGAAAAAGTTTGTTGCTGTTTTATAAATAATGCATTCAAAGGCACATACAAAAGAAATATATAAATACATACATACATACATTGGGAAAGAGTCATTCCAAAATGGCATTACACCTAGGTATGTACAATTTCCTTTTTTTCTCTCTCTCTCTCTCTCTCTCTTTCTACTACACGTTCTAAAGCATTTTTTTACATGTTCCACGACATGTTTCCTTTTCGTTCTTAACAAACACTACCACCAAGAAAATTTGTGTAAAGTGTTGAGCGCGTTCGTGTTGTTTGAAGTGACCTGATTTTCAGTGTAAAGATTCAAAGCTTCGTTTGAACTTCTCCTCACGGAACGGAAAGAAAAGGAAACGAGAAATATTAAGCTTTTTTCCTTTATATTTAAAAATATTTATTATTACAAGCGTTGACGCAGGAAAAGTAGGTGTTGTCGTAAATTTTCTTTTTAAAAGCATAATAGAATAGGTAAATAATAGATTTATCTTTTATAAATATTTATTTATAAATATAACAAAATATTTTTGTAAGTGGTGCTAATACTTGTACAACTAATTTAACTAGAGTGATAATGACAATGTTTGAAGGTGCTGCTTGCCAAGTTCAAGAGAATATAAATGATATATAAGCTGCCTGCTATTCGAATTTTTTTTGTTAGCGTCATTGTTCCAAATAGTAACTACCCTGTATTTATTTCGCCCAAAACTGGTATTTTAAAACTACCAATTAAGTACTGAAAAAAGGTAAGTTTTAGCAACAAGACGTAACACACAAAATAAAACAACTATTTGTCATACAACTCACCTGCAGCATACAATCCGGGATAACCTTACATATAACCTTACACATTCTCGCTAACATCTAATTTGATATTGGGTTTCATCTTTGCTCACACTTTGACTTGTAAATTATGAATGTACTCCACCACGACTTGCCTTCCGCTCTTCAGTCTGTTTGATATTCTCCCCAACTTTCTCATTCTTCTTTACACCACTGAACAGTGAAAACGGTTAATACTGATGGCGCGCTAGTAAGAAAGTGACGAGGCTATTATACTTGTCCATGTATACGTTCTGAATTTTTATTAGCACAATTTTTCACCAAATCTCTGTCTATTTATGAGGGCATCCTTCTTTCCTTCATTTCACATGACTGCACTTTTCTCCAAAAAAACTATTTTTTTCCTTTTCCCAAAAAAGTAACTCGTCTTCTGTGGTTATGCTGGGTATTCTATAAAATACGAATAGCATAATAGCAAGCCAGGAAGCGGCTGCACCCGCAATAGTAATAATAGTAATAATAATACGGTAGAAACTAGAAACATTGAAACGATTCTCTCAATCTTGTTCAAGCCCCCTCGTTTCTTCCTCCCTGCACGCCACATTATTATTACCCATAAGCACACTGCACAACATAATATACTTTATGAATCCCGCTTCCATTTCAACTCCACTGACTTCCGAAGGAAAAGTACGTATTTTTTCTTTCCTCTTTTTTTTGGCGTTTCTCCCTCGGCCGTCTGTTGTTCCTTCAAAAAAAAAAAACGGCCAGGACAAGAGAAAAACATATTGCTTCTGTTCGGTATACGAAAATAAACCATTCTCCATTTGGAATAGCGAATATTATTTTACGTCATGACCTTGACATTATGCCCAAGTGCAAACGTATTTCTTTTCCTTCAATTCATTTTAAGTATTCATGAAGAAATAAATGATATTCTTTTCTGCCTCTTCTTGGTAAGAGGAGTAGCTTGTGATGGAAAAAATTGAAGAGTACAACAACAGCCGTAGTAAAATCCCTTATTCGTATAAAAATTGCATTCCATTTTTTTCTTTCAAGATGATGTACTCAAGCACCCGTACTACCTATCTAGTACTGCGGAGTGGAAGCCCCGCTTTTCCTCAGCAGAACAGCACACAAACCACGACGGGTAATAATAACAATAATATTTATGCAGATTTTCCTCATATAGGCATACTTTACAGTAATAAAATATTTTTATGAGAAATTTTTTCGAGTGCCTTTTGTGCTTTACTCGCCATACTATACACACCGCCACCAGAAGTGTAGCAGTGTAGGAGCCTCGTTTCGAGGCTGTGTCCCGCGTGTCCGTGCTGTCTTGTTCTTTTGTTCAATTTGAATATTAAATTATGTAATACCACAGGACACCATCACTGGGTTTGGTGGAGAGCAAAAAACTTTTTTTTATCGAAGGGAAAACGTCAGGTTGTGTAATACGTCGTGTTATCCGGGAAGAATTTTAAGAAAGCCTTCAATTGACTACTATCATCTAGGGGCTGGTTCACAAGGACAGTAATACAAGTCGCTTAGGGTTTGGTTATTGGTTTTCTCAAAGTGTGATTCTGTCTCTCTCCCTCTTACCAAAAACACAAGCGCAATGCAATCTTCCGTTGTAGTTCCTGCAATTCCTCTCCCCCACCCATGCATAATGTTATTATTGAAGAATATTGTCATATCTTACAAAGAGCATAAAAATGAAACCGATTTCTTTTTTTTCTGTTCCATCCACTACTCTTTTTGTCTGTTTGAATGTTACTACAAACAGTATTATTGGCTTTTTGTATAGTTCATCACATTTACCATAAAAAGTGTACATTTGTCTGCTTCTGCCAAAGGAAATAAAAAGTTTCCGTCTGCTTCTTTTATACTTTGTCGGTTTTGTGTGGAGCGCTTTACAAACAAGACGGAATAAAATGGGTAGAAAACGGTAAAGAAAGCAGAGAAAAGAGATGGCATCTTGTTTAGTTGGTAGAGAAGTGACGAGGAAAGAAACGACACACACACAGTCACATAGATGAGATATGTATATAAAAAGTACATAAAAGAAAATAATGCAGAGAGAGAGAGAGAGAGAGAGAGAGAGAGAGAGAGAGAGAGAGAGTGGATATCCTGATCCAATGACACCACTTTAGCGGTAATGCGCAATGAATACGTAAACAGCAGCAGAGGGGAGCGCGTGTAGAGAAGAAAAAAGTGCGTTAGCCAGCGGTATTTTTTTTCTTCTACCTATTTCCGTTCTTTCCCTTTATCTCTGCTTTAACTATTTCCTTTAAAGAACACAATGTATCATTACAAGGTTAGCGTGAGTGCGTGTGGATTGCTGAAGGAGATTCGTTGACGAAAATGAAAAAGAAGCGCCCATAAAGCGTCGGGGTGAACGGGGGTACTTAAAACCAAAATTATGCGTTTGCTGGGTGCTTTTGAAGCATGTATACAGCGAGGAATGTGGGGAGGGGGTAAAGTAATCTCTTTATTTATTTAGGTCACGTTGCTCCTTCTCCTCTTTCTTTTTATGGTCCAAATTGCCTTAAAATATTTGCGTAAAGGGCAACACTGGAACTATTATAGAAGACGGTGACGCGGTGAATAAACTGCCGAGACAAAATTGCGTAGCAGACAGTCAACAATACGGGTACTTAGGGGACAATAAATACGGTCAATGTTCGCCAAGAAAAGAACCACCCCAAAAAAGAGCCGCCAAATAAGAGTACAAAAAAACTCACCAAGAAAAAAAATACACGGTAGCCATTTTTTGTCCCCTTTTCCGTTTCATTTTCCTCTGACAAAGTTGTCTGTCGCATAGATGATAATAGATGAAGGGAAATCTGTCATGGGCTGTATTTTTTCTTTATTTTTTTAGTCTTTCAATCAATCTATAATGATTTTTTATATTATGTCACATATTGCGGAAGTCGGCCCGAAAAACGGCAAACATCCGTCATCATCATCAGCAGAGCCATCAGTCTCAGTTTTTTCGTCTACATTCTTCCACCACTTTTGGAACTTGATTCCCGGAGCAAAAGCAACAGCGCAACAATCGGGTAACGTCAATGCCGTATGGCACAGAGCACACAGTATATTACGCACATTTTCCTCTGACAAAGTTGTCTGTCGCATAGATGATAATAGATGAAGGGAAATCTGTCATTGGCTGTATTTTTTCTTTATTTTTTTACACAGTCTTTCAATCAATCTATAATGATTTTTTATAATATGTCACATATTGCGGAAGTCGGCCCGAAAAACGGCAAACATCCGTCATCATCATCATCATCATCAGCAGAACCATCAGTCTCAGTTTTTTCGTCGACAATCTTCCGCCACTTTTGGAACTTGTTTCCCGGAGCACAAGCAACAGCGCAACAATCGGGTAACGTCAATGCCGTATGGCACAGAGCACACAGTATATTACGCAAAACGTTTTTAGAGCATTTTGTTACATCCACGAATCCGCAGCAACAGCCGTTATTGTGGTGGAGACCGTCGAAAATGGCCATAATAGGAAAAAATTCTCTGATCTATTCATCCATCTCATCTCTGTTACTCTTTAGCATGCATTACCATCCATAAAAAGGAGAGTAATCGGGTATAGACGACTCTAGGCTTTGTCATCGTCATCATCTCATTCGCCATAGTCTTGTCGGTGATGGTTTGGTTTACTTTTAGCAGTGAAATTGCTTCTCCTTTCTCTTTCTCGCTCTTCTTCCGACAGTCGTTGTGATACATCCCCTTTTATTTTTCTCTCTCCAAAATGCTTTGTCGTTAATGTACCACTCATGCATACTTAACTCGCCATACAAAACTAGTCACCAGCAAACTGGGAAAATGTGTCTGGCACCTAAATATACCTACGAGTCGTTGTAGTACACGGTTAGTTACAACTTGCCACAGTGTCAGTCGTGGTACAGTATACACACAGAATGAGACAGAGACAATTTTACCTATCCTGTGGTAGTGATTTGCCGTTATAGCTACTGCTTCTCTTTTTTGGTTGTTGTCACTATCACCCGCCTGTATCTGTACACACTGTCGTTCACTCATGTATTATCCATTATATTCTTATTCTTCTATATCGGTTTCATTGTCGTCTGAGGATGCGACTGTCTACCGTGTGCTCTTTCACTTTCATTTAGTTTCTCTCTGAATGTATGACTTTGCGAGAATGTTCGTGTCTGTGTGCCTTTGCCCCTAATTCGGTCGTCTTCTCACGACTTGTTTTCATTTTAGCTTAAACTTTCAGCCAATCTTTTATTCTGAGTGGAAGTACAACTACTACACGTCGTGTAAAAGTGGTATTTTCCTTTCAGGTTAGTAGATAGTACGGTTACGGTCGTTGTCATCCTCATCACAACCATTGTCGCAACATTCCCAAACATACAACGTATGGATTTGTGCGGTCTTTCTGGCTCTGCAGATGGTGTGGGATTAAATGAACCTTTTTTGCGAATTGGTTGGGTAGAAAAATGTAAAAAGTCAGCGTGTATACGCACATAGGAGTAATGATGTAATGAAATAGGTTGGAAAAAATGGTGTGGCCGTGTGCGGGGAAAAGTGGTGATGCGTAAAGATCCATGCTTGAATAAAATAGAGTGCAAATGGGCTGTTCCATCAAATAGAAAATTCTATTAAAGTATGTACGATTTTTGTCGGTCACTCGAGTATTAAGAGCAGAAAACGAGATACCAAAAAGGGGGAACTGTCCTCAAGAAAAAAAGAATAAATGTCAGGGAATTGGTCACCGCGAGGAAAAAGAGAGAATCATTTAAAAGATTGTGAGTGTGAGTGTGCCAGCTTCTGGTGAAAATTATGGCTTTTGTAAGGAATGAAGCAGAATAATGACCACACATGGAGACAGACTCACCGCTTATGTAAGGCTCTTCTGAGACTGCCGGGGGTGATGGAGATGATGACGACAAAGACAACGAGAAGTTGTAGAAAATGGGAAACAATTTGAAAAAGTGTGTGGTTAAAAGAAGAAAAACGAATATATAATGTCTATTTGTAGAGCAATAAGCATGAGCCAGGGAACAAAATGTGCTAATGGGGACGAAGTGGGGTAGTAATTGTCCCAGCAAAAGTCGAATATCGGAAATAACAGTACATTGTCTGGTGCTGTTGCAAAGAAAAAAACACAAAAGGTTGCATAGATTTAGCGATTTGCCAAGTGTGCTAATGTGTATTATATTTTGAATATGTACATGAGCACGTATACTGTACAATATGCATGAAGGTACATGTGTACACCTACATGAATGTAAGTGTATGTATACACATGTACCTAACATAGCAGTAGTAGCGCTTGTATTGTAGACAAAGGTAGGCTAAAAATATGGCAAGAAAAGTAAAATAAATTTGCAATTTAGTGGAATGGCTTTGGCGGAGCTCTGGCGCACTCTCTTCTTTATTTTCATACTTTTTTACAGTTGAGTGGTACGGAGGGAGTGTGAGTGTGTCGACGACCAAAAACGAAGAGGCGTAAAGCAAGTGGACAGGGTGAGAGAGAGAGAGAGCTGTGTCAGTAAATGAATTAGAGATGGGAAATGAAAATAAATGAACAAGTAGAAACAAACTCAAATGCACATATAACGCCTCTCTCTCTCTCTCTCTGGAGTACTGTTATGAAAGTGGTACACAGCCACTACAAAAGGGAATAGAAGTGTGACTCAAGTAAAATACAAAATGCACGGTTGGCAGGCAGCAAAGAGACTGGTGTGACAAAGACAGCGGTGAAGATAGTGTATGGCAACTGGGTAGATAGATATATGCATAAACATTCACTCGAAAAATACATGTAAATGTGTCGTTTTCTTCAATGGGAATTCTCCCACTTTATGCGAGCTCCCCAAAGAAAGAAAATGGTTACTTTCTCCATTTTGTCTTTTTTAAACTTGACTTTCTCTTTCTTACTTTTGCTTTTTCTTTTGAGACAACAACTGTCGTCTCAATAGCAGAGCTGTTAGTGGACCCAAACTGTGTAGAGGACATCAAAAGTCTAGCCGTACGATGCTTCTTAGGTCGGTAGAAAGTTTTGTTTCACTTTCTGAAGTAACCTCGTCCAAATTTGTTCATGGCTCAGCAATTGTATTTACTACAATTCAACCATAAAGCACATAGCAAAATATAAAGTAACAAAATGAAATGCAATGCGATTAAAGCATTGAATGATAACATTAATAATAATAATAATATATTTAATTAAATATAACTTCTTTCGTATAAAATCTTGAGTAAATAATCAATGGAGTTATTGAGATTTTCTGGGTGGAGCACCCTCAATATGTCAACCGTTCTACTTTCTTAATCACAGTTTAGCCGTTAACTTTTCCCGTTAAATGTTATCTTTCGCCACATGAAACTTTAAACTTGAAACGGAAAAAAATTAAGTGGCGAGAGGGTATGTCCTCTACCTTCTATCTGTGTTCATCTTTTAGTTCTGCGTCCATGTTGGGACCTCCAATAATATGCATAGACAAAACCGTACATAAAATCTCTCAATGAATCAGACCACCGCAGTGGCAGTAGCAATAATAACGACGGTAATAATAATAACAAAATGTTACCATTCACTAAATTAATTGCCTGACTGTCTTCTCCTCTTTCCCCTCCTGCGCTGTTCCCATACTCCCAGCCATTTTTTTCATTCCCGGAAGAAACCAGGAAAAAGTAGGAAATAATTTCTCTCTTTTCAGTTATGACATTACGCGCATTTTCCTCCATTGGAGGTACGCAAAATACATGCAGTAAGAAAGCAATTGTACCAACGCTACCCGCATCCCTACTCCAACACCACCGTTCCTTGTTGAAATTGTTGAATTAGTAGATGGCTTCCCTTTTCCTCCTCATCATCATCATTGGATTTTTCCAGTCTGTCATGTAATTTATGTATTCAACTGTCTTTTACTCCCCTCCAGTCTTTTCCCTTTTTTATGTGACTGTAATATTCATTCACATTCTATATATAGATATTTGATATGCATGAAACGTCTGACCTCGGAGGCTGTGTAAAAGCAGCAGAAGTTTTTTTTTCGAGGGAAATGGAAGAAAGTAGAAACAATTAGCTACACAAAGTGGATTTTCGTTTAAGGGCATAAAAGCGAGCAAAAGCGGGAGAGAAGGAAAGCGCGAGGTAGCGAGAGGCAAAGGCCAAAAAACACTATAAAAACGAATGAATGTATTTATCTTGTAAAATATTTTTGTATGATGACATGACAAAAGCGCCAGTAGAAAAGAAAACAATATGGACCTTGTGTGTGCAAAATGGCACATTTAACTAGATGCATATGTATGCAAAGAAGAAATGTTGTTGCCATATATTTTATTCCAAGGTTGCCTTTATACATTATATGCTGGTGTATTTAACAAAGCTGGAAAGCGTAATAAAGTGCTCTCTACTCTTACTGCATGCCATATATTTTATTCCAAGGTTGCCTTTATACATTTATATGCTGGTGTATTTAACAAAGCTGGAAAGCGTAATAAAGTGCTCTCTACTCTTACTGCTGCTCTGTGTTGTTTGGTCAGATTTCTCCTCAGCATTCAAAAAGAAGATCATAATGAAGAACACTTTGTGTTTAAGAGCATATATTATAGCAGCAAGAGAGAAAATGAGAGGAAAGGCGAAACCCTCTAATATGGTGAATACGAGATAATAACCCAACTCGAGACGCTACTTCACCATCACCACAACTTGTTATAAATCACACCCCTGCTGCTGTCCACAGTATAGAAAAAATACACATACAAAAGTATATAATGCCTAGATAGAATTTTTTCCCTTGTACAAACCCCACTCTCAGCTGCGGGTATTATGGCGACTACTCTCCATTCTTCGGCAAACTTGCTATGTACCAGACTAATAATAATGAGCACAGCTTTCGGCCACAAAAACTTAGAGATTCTCGTAAACCACATAAAGCTTTCTGAGAAATGAGTACTAAAAAATTTTCGTCTTCTTTTCCTCCTTGTTCTTCTGCCTCTTTCTCACTCTAAATGCTACTCTCTCTCTCTCTCCAACACACAGATGGGCCAGAAGAGATGAAAGCAGATGAACGAAAATTAGCAAAATGCGTTCTCTTTCACCAACCAACTCAACTTGAATTTAGGCTTATTACACGAAAAGTGGGGAAGAGTGAACGCTTGCCTCTCACTCTACACTGAACTATGAATCTGTTATATAACAAAAAGCAGCTTTATTTTCCTGTATGGTTGGTGGTGGAAAGACTACGTAATCAGAAACGAACAAGAGAGCGAGAGAGAGAGAAACGGGAAAGAGTTCACATGCATTTTCTTAAACTTTCATCATCTCTATCAACATTGTTTTTATTGCTGATGCTAACTTATGTACATTTGTATGTGTCCATATGATATAAACTTATTCCTTTATAAATTACAAATCCCCTTCTATATTTTTAGTGCTCCGCTGATAATTGTACAAGTATGGACGTTTATATTACTAGTGTGAGGATATCTATTCGTGCTGCGGCCATTTTCAGGTTTTCTTTATCTCTCTCTCTCTCTGCTTGTTCATGGCTCGTTAATCATCATTCATTAAGAATTCATGGGAAGCCACATTGTGAAAAAGTGCGTTGTGTGGCAAAATGAATGAATGGACCTCGTAATAACATGTGTGTCTATTCTGGCGTGGAATGGGCTTTTATCCTTCACTACAGCAAGCATGTCTTGAGCGTATTATACAGCCTGCTGTTATCCTTGTGCCACTCTACCACCACCATACCATAAGGTTAATGTTTCATTGTGAGGATATATAATGGCCAAGAAAACTCTCAAACTCGTTTTCAACAGGATTGAACAACAACAAAGTATCTAAGAAAATAAGAGAGGATTACCGTTTTTTATAAAAGGTCCATCTATTATAACTAGCAGAAGAGGCAGCAGTAAACAGACTGTTGTAAAATGGAGGAAAAACTTTTCACCTCCGGTTTACCCCCAAACCCCTCCACTATACAGACACACATACACACAGAGAGAGAGAGAGAAGGAAATAATCTTTTTGTGTGTGTACAAGTATTTGTGTCTACGCACAAAAACGGCAGAGAAGCAACAACAGAAAAAAGGAAATTGGAGCTGAGCAACAAACTGGTCCTTTTCCGCTTTTTTCTTTACAAAAGTTATTTTTTTCTCGATATTTACCCCACCAGCAGCAGTTACGGCAGATTTTGACAGAGGGAAACTTTTAATGTTCGTGGGCAGATTCCTATGAGCTTGCTAGTAGAATCGCTGTAGTAGTTTGCCTTCAAAATGGTGTTAAATGTCCAGCTAAAAAGGTACATCAACTTTCGTCCCCTTTCTGTTCTTCCCTCTGAACCCCCTCCCCCTTCATCGCACTTTCTTTTCCATGTTATTGTTGTTCTTGTCGGTCTCGTCAGTGTTGCTTGTTTGTTTCTGAAGAAAAGTTTTTCTCGCCTGGTTAAGATTTTCCCTTTTTGCACCGCGTGTGTAAACTAAACCCCACAGTAAGGTTTTTTATTAGGAAACTCCGGAAGCAGATAGAAACAGCATGGTCGGTGGGGATGCCTATATCCGTTTATATATACATTTGTGTAGGAACTGGAGAGATAAATTGGGTGGAAAATTGATACGTGACTTTTGCTCCCAAAATAGCATGCACATTTTACAATGCTCCTTGAACGTTTTCTAGATGGTTACGCTAAAACGGTAATGGGCAGGATTTTCGGTAAACTTGGAATAATATCAAGCTTTCTCAAAAGGTGTTTGTTGAAGTCACTACCTCTTTTCGTCATCTTTACGCCGCGCGTCATAAACTCTTTGGTAAACACGCAACGTTTGCCTAAAGTTTAACAAGAGTTTCCCCCTTTCATATATTAAAATAACAACCTGAATAGAAGTAAGAAGAAGGAGAGATCCCAGAGTAATTATAGGTTCAACCACAGTGGTACCGCGCAAAATTATCTCCCTGCTGACCCATCACCATTCTTTGTATTTTTTCATTACGACAGAATATCATTATCTTTTTTTTGGGTGGGGGAAGTCGAAAGGAAAAAAATTGCTTAAATACCCTCCGACAGAATGAAAGTCATTATGAGGAGGGAGATGCCCATTATTA
>JAHZNB010001919.1:0-18312 GCA_027744295.1 Callyntrura guangdongensis
CCCCGGTGGAAGGGTAGGTCAAAAGTATTAACGGTGGGCACCATTTGAAAGTACGTATGTCAATTAGTCATTGTGCAAGTTTTCCACTGTTATGGATAAAACGGGCCTGACTAGTACACTGTCAAACCACTAAAATGCTCACTTTCATCATCATGACTGTTCACGCGTTTCGTGTCTAATTGCTCAGCCCAGTAAGCGCTTACGAATGTACCGTTACACGATTACACGATGATATATGACAATTTCGACAAATGCTTCTTTCTACCCGACCGTCCTTCCCTCTAAGGTTGCAGTTGACCGATTTTTGCTAAAAATCAACAAGGTTCGTGCCGATAGCCATAGCTTAGGAAATAATTACGTAAGTATTGTACTCGTAAAAGTCGTAATCTGATCGTGATAATCATTATCAGCGAGCGTAGCGAGCAGTTTGATGTAAATTAAAAATTTGTTTTGTACGTATAAAAGTATTCAACTGACTAAAAAGTAATTCAAATTATTGTATTATTATCAGGACAAAAATTAGACAGAAAGGTAACTTTCATTCTTCTGACATATAAAAGGTGCTCCATGCATGTATATATTTACGTTTACTATTACTACCATGTAGGTGTACTTAACCTGAGCCAAGTCAAGGGACACCTTTTGCTCTTCCCAGCAGGATTCCACAACAAAAAAGTGAGTATTGACCACACTAATAATGATGGTTGATGAACGCCATATATTATGGTACAAGTAGCTTAGCCCTAGCATGTGGCCACACACGATGAGGTATTTAGTGTCAGAAGTCAGGAGAGAAGGCATTCAAATAAATAGAATGCAGTGTGCCAGCTAACCAAGCTGATCATAGTTGAAAAACAGTTAACTACACAGGCGAAAATCACGAAATTTTCTTTACACAAATTAAGACCACTCACGAAGTACTGTGGAACGTTGGTAATTTTTTACCAAGCTGATCATAGTTGAAAAACAGTTAACTACACAGGCGAAAATCACGAAATTTTCTTTACACAAATTAAGACCACTCACGAAGTACTGTGGAACGTTGGTCATTTTTTAAAAAACAGCACAAAAAATCAAAAATTAATATAAACTGATGATAGTAAAAGCAGTTTCAACACTATTTTAGTCGAACAAGCGAGAATATCTGCAGCCAATGAAGAAGGGAAAGTCATCAGAAACACTTCTTGGGAACACTTTCACTCATTGCGTTTACGTTGTACATTCATTGCAGTAGCATTTGGGGTATTATGATACCACTATAGCTGCGTTTGCTTTATTGCTTTCTACATGCATGTAAGCATAAACTTGGTCAACGACGATGTGTAAATCATGAAAGAGCGATTCATTGCTGTAATATCACGATTTCAAGAAAACTTCTTGGAATTTTCTCGGACACGTTCAAAAACAGTTATTTGAAACTTATTTTCTTACAAGTAAGCGTCGTACCGTGACGCGTANGCGATTCATTGCTGTAATATCACGATTTCAAGAAAACTTCTTGGAATTTTCTCGGACACGTTCAAAAACAGTTATTTGAAACTTATTTTCTTACAAGTAAGCGTCGTACCGTGACGCGTATGCCGGGCTTGTGCTACTGCTCTCGTCAAAGTTGGGTTGGCTAACAAACAACGTATCTTTTGACACTCGGTTTTGGTTTGCCATATGTTTTATCCTTGTGCTCAATTTTGTAACATCTTGGTTCAAATTTCCAAAACCAGTAAATCACATTTCCTATTACGTATATTCTTAAGAAAAATAGATGCTCGTGTACTTCACGGAAATTTTAGACTAGTTCAGCTGCACTAAAATTATCGATGGTTTTATATTGTTGAACCCTAGCAGAAACAACAAAAATAGTGATAATTTATGAATACGAAATACTAATAGTATACAAAATACTACACTTTTTTGACTATCCGTAACCGTAATGTATAATCCACATCTTCTCAAGAATGGTCTAGGTATACGCGTTTACAGTTTATATAATCATGGAATTCATATTTGTATGCCTGACATACAAATACAGGAAAGGATGGAACCAAAAAAAGTGTAAAAAAATCTGGAAGATACTCAATTTCAAGATGAGTTGGGAATAATACACTAACGTCCTCACTGAAAAATAGTTGTCGAATAGCATGTAAGATGCTTTTGGCGTGTTGTTTTCACTGACGAGATTCTAAAATGCAATTAATTTAAACGTACATTTATCACATCTGTAAAGAGCTTTCTTGAGTGATTTTCTAATCTTCATCAGCGACATCAACAAAGATTGCAGCACTGTTGCTGTTGTTGTGTATTGTATATGCGCATTTTACTTATTGTTGTCGTCAGCTTGTAATTGTAATTCATATGATTTTTATGTGCGAATTTGTTGATAAAATGATGGATACGTTTTACTAATATTGTATGCTTTAACGGAAAGTTTTCACAAGGATTTTAGTGATGGCATTCAGATTCTCTGCCGATAATCACAACCCAAATGTGTCTCAACATACTCGCATTTTTTGCTCGGCAGAGAACCCAGTGCAGTGATGTGTATTTACATTTCTTATGATAATATGACAGCTTCAGCTTGCTAGGTATTTTTTTTACATTTTTGCACGGTCCTTTTGATCATGACTGCGTGACTTTCATAATTTCAGCGTTCCGTAGCTGCTTTTATTAGCGGGAATATAGTGGAAAGACGGATTCGACCACATCTGCTGTTTTTTGTACATAGGTATACATGATTATTTCATTAACACAATACAGACAATTTATTAAGAAATATAAATAAAGTACCTGTACTTTTACCTGGGGCATCAACAGTTTTACCAGGCGGTTATACAACTACAGTAGTGTAAAATATCACTTTAATATGACTTAGGTAATTAAAGTGCAAATAAGAAGACATTAGCAGGGAGTCAATAAAGCCAACTGAACTTAATTTTCTCACGGTGTCTTTCTTCATCTTGCTCTAATCTAATCTCACAAACAAAAATGTGTAGTCTTTCCACTCAACACAACACGTTCACTCTTTTAAACTGTCAATATATGATATACACCTTGCTATTCTTGCCACAGTAGCCACTGCTGTTTGTTAGATTTTTTGTGTAGTTTGAAACAGTAGGCAGCATATCATCGATGTTGGATGCATAGCTAAAGGCACACTGTTATCCATTGTATCAGCCGACAGCGAATAATATACAACATGCCAATCATCGCCTTCGAGCAAGAAGGGCAAGTAGTCAATAATTACAATCGTTATTCCTTTGGTTTCGTCTCAGAATGGTTCAAGTAGTTTTATTGCCCTATGTTGTAAAACTTTTATGACTTTCTCATTCACAAACATCACTCCAGATTTTGGAAATATACGGATAAGTGATTTCATTCTCCAAAATGTATTTACACATTGGGATTTTCAAGAAAGGAAGTTTTTTGTGACTCTTCAGGTGTGAACAGCTCAAGCTTGGCCTGGGAAAATTATGCTGCCCGGCGGAAACTAACCAACCAGGTAGAATGATTTTTCATGATGTGTTGGCCATTAATTTATTGCTGCTAAATATACAACCAAGCCCAGGAGGTCTTTGGTTTATTGGTGTATTCTTCTTCTTAATTCAATATATTATCAACAATGTTTGGTAATAATTAGTGCAATAAATCTCATTCAAAACGAACGTATCATCATGTCATGCTGAGTAGTTTGCACGTACTGGTATACGACACTGAAAATTCACACGGTGACTAATTTAAAATAGACACTTTCGTATCCCTAATTACACGAAGAAAGTAAGATTGGGATCCACATGATGTAGTTTTATTTTGCATGTATATCTACACAAACAAGCGTTAAGGGGATTCTTGAACCGGATATTGATAATACACTGCCAGTAAAAATTTCATGAATTCTGTAGCATGTAGAAATTCTCTGGAGAAGTAAACGGCTAACTCTGTAACAAAAGTAAAACTGACGGACGGAATGGTAAAGAGATTTTTAGAAAGGATACCCATTTAGATTTTAACGAGAAGTGAACACTATTTGTGTGTTTCATTTTCGGCTGAGTCAAAGTCATTTCTTAGGATGCTGATGAATGACTCCTTAAACTACAAAAAACCGTTTAAAAAATAATACAAAAGTCCTTTGTTATTCCTTGTCGCAAAGTGAAAAAGGCTTCCTTTTTACATGAATGCGTCGGCGTTAGCAAACAGAAACTATTGCCTTTTTGGTTAAAAATTCTTTCTTCATTTTGTTTAAATTGTCAAAATCTAGATGTTTCATGGCGCTGGCTAGCAATGCTATGTTTTCTAGATTACTGTTTCTGCTCACGGATCTAATATGTATTACACACATACGGGATTCCCACTTTCAACACTTGCCTGCCATAAGTGTACAAATCTATGATGTAATCCACTCTGCATTGCATCCTGAGATTTTTAAGGGCGAGATTGCAAGGCTCGGTTCCCTATTGGTATTTTTGTATTAAACAGTGGTTTTGAGTTTCAATCCGTACTTCGTGTATATTTTGAACGATAACCTCAACCACAAAGTGAATAAGAGAAAACTGACCCTTTACTCATTGAAAGAAAATTTAAACAAACTTTTTCGTTGCCCATCAATTTCAATCCCTGTTCATAAATATAAAGAACATCTCAGTCAATTGTCGTACACGTCATACTATTGCAAATGGTACTCTGAACTCCGCAGTTCCGCACCACATTTTGGTTTTATAAATTCATATAGTATGGAAAAGTCTTTTTAAAACACTCTTTTGTTTTGTATGCATTTAGCAAACTGTCCCGTGTAAGCACATGTAAGCAATTACTCTCGTTTGCGTTATATGAACCGAGGGCATTTTCTTACTGTGTCATGCGCTATTTAATTGCTAGAACAGAACGGTCAGTTTCATCTGTAATTGTCGAAAGGGAGCAAGGCATGATTTCTTAAAACATACGTTGAACACGTGAATGTGGAAATAAACCCTAGAATATCCGTAAAACATATGCGTGTTGACTGACACTCTACCTAAAATAGGTTTAAGTAATCAGTAATCATAATGCTATTTTGAAGTCGCGCGAAGGTACGCTGTATTTACACATGAACTAAAAAATAAAATCAACATTTCCATTCCTGCTTAACAATTATTGCCTTATGTAAAAACCTATTTGATAATGTAAATTACCTCTATGAAGAACACGTTAAGCACGACTAAATGTACCGGGTTTATTCAAATTTATTTTCATTTTATTGTGGAAGTGGGCTGAGTTTATGCAGTTTTGAAGGAGTTAAGGTATGTATACTGTATACCGTGGATATGGTCATCAATTATAATAAATAAATACCCGGAACACTACGATTATGTCGAATCTGTTGTTTATGACGGGTTAAAAGCTCTCATGATCCAGAAACATATTATGCACATACCTTAGAAGTTTAATATTGTTGAATAATATTAATCTCATTTAATAACACCCGATTTTGGCTCTGAAAACTGAACCTAAAGTTTATTGATAAACATTTTTTAAGCTTTCAATTTAAGTGAGTTTTACAGTTCAGAACACTAACTTGTTGAGATTCCCTGCAGAAGGTTCGATTGTCTGTAACAAAATGACCGTCTTAAACCATTATAACACCAAAATAATAAGAATACGAGTAATAATCTAAAAACCCATGAGTAACTGTCAATACCTGGTCTGGTTTTTCTGGACAAAGGGGAGGAAATTATAGACATTCGTTGCGCAAATGCTGTGAGCATTGTTGTAAATATTATATCATTTGTATGCCGTAGTAATGACTTGTCTCTTTCTATCTCGGTTTAATTTCAAAGGCGTTTTTCCTCTTTCTCAAAGCAAAGGGACAACAAAATGTGAGTGAGTGTGACTAACGTGACGCATTGTTGGGAGAATTTCCTGCTGTTGACTTCTGACGATTTTTCTTGAGCTTGATAATGACGACGATTCTTTGGGTTGTTAGCAGGTACAGGATTTTCTTATTCAGTATGTACTACGTAACACTAACATATATGGGCATCATACTTTGCTTTTGGAGACACAACAATACAACAAAGTCAACGTCTTTTGGCGTTATGTACTTCATGGTTTGAATAGTATCTTGCTTCACCCAACTGATTTCCCATGATTCCTTCTTCTGTAACGTACAGGCCCTTTTTATTTACACAATAACAACGTATTATTGCCAAGATGAAATTCTGGTCAAGTTCCATTGTGTATTGTACGTGTATGCTTAGGCACCAAGTGTAGGTGACATTATATATCTTATCTATCTCCCTTCCCTTTGAGGTTCTTTTCCGTATAGTACATGCATATGTGTATTCAACTTGTGAGAAGAGAATAAGAGTCATAAAGACGCTCAGGTAGCTTACCAACTACCACGTACTAGGGTCCATGATGCGTTCTTTATCTTCAGAAAAAGAAAAGACCTTGCCGTATCAGTGGGGAACCTGCTATCATCGCTTCTTATGTGCTGTTTATGTTTCTGCCACTGTGCGGATTGCTTGAATGGCAAGTTTAAAAAAGAACTTCAAAAGAAAAGTCAAAGAAGGTGCTCGTACCATTGCCTTTGCCTTCTTGAACGAATACATGAAAAAGACCTACTGCTGCGAAGATATTGTCACCCAATGCTCCTTAAAATGAAAAAAGGTTAGTAGAAAATGATAACAGTGGATATTACAATATTTTGGATGGGAAAAGTTACCAACCATTGTAGTAGTGCATGCATCGAAGGGAACAAAGATCTTATATAAAATCATGGATTACTCCCAGCAATTTTAAATGTTTACATTTTATTACTTCCAGCTTCTGATGCAAAATAGTGGATACATCATCATTGTCCAAATGTTATCGACTGGAGAGAAGTAAAACCCTGAAAAATGCCTAGCCTTCCTTCAGACAAAGATTAATCCTGAGAAATATATACTTTGTCATCTAAAAAACGCTGGACCTTTTAATTCAGAAATTCAAGACGCCTTTAATTTCAACAAGTTTACTTTTCTATTCAACGTATGAATAATGAAATTGTGCCTTCCAGCTGGATAGCTTAATTCATTTCTGATTCCATCAATGGTCTGAAATATCTCTGCTCTGATTTCTTATCTTTCTATCACTGATCACAACAGTTAAGTATGCTACACTGAGACAGTCTCTTGAGATAATTCACTCACATTTTTCTATTTCTAAGAGAAATTTTTATAGAAATGTGAAGAATGTTTTGAAAATATGGGCAAACTGGGCGTTGAATAGAACTAGTAGTTTGTTCCAATGAAAGACATTTTGTGTATATTTACATTTTATTCTAACTTTTCTTCGCATTTGTTTCCATTTGATGTATAACGTGTGTACCAAAAAAGCAACTACAAATGAGCATGATATATTAAAGCCATTTTTGCGTACATGTGTACATATCTAGGTTATCGAGTTGGTGTTTATTTCTTCAGAAAGTCTGTGGTGGTTACTATTTTCCGATGCTCTGCTAAAATACACATCATCAGGTAACAGCGTATGTTGTTTGGATAACGTAATGCGTGTGTCTGCCCTTTCATTTCGTTCTTTTTCTCACATGACTCAATAATTAATTACTGCTACTACCTAGCCCACATTTCTTCCTGAAATGAGACTACGCACCAAATGTAAAATCCTCTTGATGGTGAATTTCCTTTACCAAACTTGCTCATGTGTCAGGTAAAACAAACGCGGCTGTCAAAAAATAAGCGAAAACAGCACCGGACTCTATTAAGTCCCATCATCAATTTTGTTTTTCACTCCCACTGACACACGACGTAGATTAGTTTCATCAATTTCATCAAGCAAACAACGAAAGAGAACATCATCATCACTCACGAAACGAGCGTTGCACTAAACTTCTGTTGCACTAGAGAACTACAGCTTTTTGTTTCATTGCTAGTCATTGTTGTTACTGTACTTACAAAATTAAAGCATTATTGTCTGCTATTCCTCCTCTGCTTGTACAACACACCAGCTAAGTAACGTCAAGGGTGTGTGTCTGTCCGAGCAGCCTGGCGTTGAGCTCGTGAAAGGTACTTCACCACCACCACTAAACCAGAGAATTGGATCCGATATGGCTGTTATGTTTCAATAAAGACACCGTAAGTAACGGATGGGAAGTAATTAATCATTTCAGATTGGGAATGATCCTCAAGTCTCCCACAGCGTCATCTTCCTTGGGAGCTACTGACCAAGAACTGACCTGATATGAGCGGCTTTTGATCATCATCGATTCTTTCAACCTTTGCAGTAGACCGACATGCTATAGTATAAAAAATCTGTTTATAAACTGTACGATATTCAATCCTGATGACCACTTGTTTCTTTCCAAGTCTAGTTCAATTGTAATAATAATTTCCTTTTTCAGACGAATGCGCCAATTACAAAAATTCATAAAATGGGACAAGATACAAGACGAAACATTACCCACCACATTGTCCGTAGTCGAGCAGAACAAGCCTCCTATACCTCACACACACACCATACACATTTATGTGTATGTATACAATATGGAATAAAGAACAAATAAAAAATCCCAACCCATTTATCCGTATGAGCCGAAATTGTCAGTACGTGATCGTGATGAAAATAAAAAACCATTTAGTCAATCGGATTATAGCATTTTTACATGTAATTGGGCTTGTTTAACCACCACCGGGGAGCAATAATGAATTTTAATTTGACAAGTAATGTTTATATACCAATAATTATTGGTATACCTGCATGGTCTACTTGCTTCCAGAAAAGACACAACAATGGGAAACTTGTCACTGTGTGGATTTTTACAAAAAAAAATATTCCCAATGTTGTGTGTTCAAGGAAGAACATCCAGTCAGATATACGCAGAAACAAATAAAAAGCTTAATTTAGAATAGAAATTGACAGAAAAACAGAAACTAATCCTTAAACAAGAGAAAATGATACCCCATCATGTGAGGATAAGCTTTTCTAATACTTTTTCTTTTTTATGAATACAAAGGACCGAAGTATGTGTGTACCTCCCTGCACCGCCTGAGCCTGCCCTAATGTCACAAAGGGTGTAACCTAAACAAGCCCCTTATTTCTTGGTCAAGTTCACCAAATCCACCAAAACTTCTCACACATATTCGTATTATACTCGTCATTTTACTTATAGATGTGCGTTCAATAGATACACATTTTTATATGCTTTAACCATCTCAGAAAGTTTAGTATCTTTGTTTTGTCACTACATAAAAGCCTTCAGCTTTTTTGGTAACTGGGAAAAAGAAGGAGCAGAAAGAGGGCATTTTCTTATTCCTTCTTTTTTTCCACTCTCTCCCTAAATCTTATATGTTTTCTTAGAAAAAAGTCGTTTCATCTTGCATGTAAGTCAGCATGCCTGCTGAGACTTATGGGACACTTTCCTTTGAATGAGATCCGAAAGTGTTTAAATATGTGTGCAATATCCATCAAGAAATCTTCAAACTCTAGTAACTGTGTTGCCATACTTTAACTTTTATATATATACATACATACATGCGTGCCCATCATCGCCCATCTGAAAACGAACAAGAAGCCCAAAGGTATTTTCTTACGCACACACTTTATTTTCTTCCTTCTCATTTTCTGTCCCTTTTGTTGTTGTGACCCATTCCTTTTCCTAATGATATTTTGCTCCTTGGTACACCCAAAAGTCACAGGGACTTGGAAATTGATTTTCAATTACCGACTTGAGCTGGACACAGTCACATCTCTTGTGGGTCTCCTCCTCTTCAGGAAGATTGTTACCTCTTCTAGAATATTATATGCTTCTAATAGAAAAATCTTAAGTTGCCCCCAGCAAGTATTTTTGTGGACTTCAGGCACGGATCCGAAATTAAGTAGTAGTGTGTTGACGGGGACGCTCAATGTGTCTTGTTTCTTCAACTAAACACTAGATAAAATTACTAGTTTCGAGTCATTTAATTTAAATTATTCAGTTGAACATGCTATTTTTGTAGTAACACGGTGGACAAAACGAGAAAGATAAAAAGATAGTGACGAACTGGTTACTACTGTTAGTGAAGTGTACGTAAAAACGTGTTCAATTATTAAGTCAGCTATCGAGAAAAGCTTTCATGTGAACCTACACTACAGTACAACTTGCACTCTGTAAAAAAAAATAACAATGGAGGGACTCTTCATGAACACATTCAATTCGCATCATCATCCGCATCATCAATACGGATCAATCCAGTCCCATCAGGTACGTAATTACTCGACTTCTCCTTACAAGTGGTCAATGTATCTTGTTTTCTTGCGTAATTTTTATTTTCTACAATTACGGCAGTAAAAATAGTCATATTAATTTCACGAATTGTTAAATCCAATTCCTGATTTTTTTTCTTCTTTTCTCTCGTACGGTGCAAACTACGAGAAACCTTCAACCGGTCGGCTACGAATTATAGTGAACATAAAAATTCTAAAAGCAGAATACTTTTTATCACTATCAATATAAACACTTTTCGTTCTCTGCAGTAATAACAATAATAATAAGTTAACTCATGTAGGCATTCGATCCAATAATAATAAATGCTAATAAATATACGATACATTTTACGAATATCTAACTATTCCAGTTCGGGCTGTTATTATTATTATTATTACTCTTATGAGTACCTCTCTTCTCGGATCCAAAACGTATATTGTTGGTGCAAAAGGGAAAGAGAAAATTATAGGCTTTGCCACAACTTCTACTTCAATAATGTTACTTAAACCACGAGAGTTGCATACTTATGCGCTTAAAACTCACAATCGTTGTTGCAGGTACAAAGAAACATTTGTGCTCTTTTTTTCTACGTTTGTATGTATATGTACTTTTCCATACTACATGTACTCCACACGAAAACAATCTTGCGGCAATTCGTTTTTTGATTTTCTGTTTACCACTTTAGCTCCCAGCTTTTGCTCGACTCCGTCCCTTAATATTGCTTCAGTCTGACAAAAAGAGACAACGACCAAACTAAACGTTTATTTTCAACCAAGCAGTAACGACCATGTCGGCATATTTTTAAAATGAATTCTTTTTTTCTTACTACGAATTGCTTTGTACCTTTGAAGTTTGAAGCAGTTTTGCTCACAAGTTTCTTCTATCCATACCAAATATTTCATACCGCATAAAATGACTTCCATAATCTCAAATACATACATGAATACTGTGTAGTTGTGGTAGTAGGAAACACAAAATAATATTATGGTGTAGAAGTCAATTTTATGTATCCCCATTCAACTAATCATCACCTCTGTGAGTATCATGATATGAATGATGATGAAATTATATTTTTTCTACGATCATATCAAGAAAAAGTGCCTTTTCAGATTTGTAAAAATGTTCTTTACTAATACAAATTACATATAATATATACATACATACCTGCAACAACTGCAACACGTCTGCACATATCAAATTATTCAATATGATTCGATGTAGTACATACTTCTTTTACATACGTCAAAAGCAATATATAGAGTATGCATAACTAACCACTTTTTTCTCATGCACAAGAGAATGAAAAGCCTATTAAAAACCAAATATTATTACCCCCACTTCAACTTTTTTTTAATGGTTGATAGTTGTAGTTCTAGATGTACCAACAAACTAGAATAACAAGTGGTAGTGGTCGCTGTCCAACAAATATGGTTGAAGAGAGAAAACTAGACAACCACATCAGATCAGAAGCAGCAGCAGGAGTGGTAGTAGTTTTGTTATATTATAGTTGCCGGTTTAATTTCATTAAATTGCCGACAAGATACAGTGATGGCTATAAAAGGTAATCCAGTAGTCAAGATGATCAAGATAATTTTCTTTATGCTTACCCTTTTACGAGGCAACTATTACCACTACGACCGACCACTGCCATTCACAATGTACCTCACAGGGAAATTTTTACACATTAATTTTTATTTTCTACTTCGTCTATACGAGAAACCCAAACGACCGGCCATCATCATATTTGATATTCATCGAATGAGAACGAAGAACGCTTTGTAAATTTGCATTTTTAGTCATTGTAGTCGGTTGCCGTCACTCGATTCTATAATTTTAATTTATTACTTTGAACCCTATCGCGCTCGCCGAATGTAAGATGTTGTTAGTATTGTATGCGGCGCGACAATAAACGATTTTTTTCCTTCTTGTTTTTTATATGAAGCTGGCACAGCTGCCATATCATCACTATACCTCATTTGGAGGTATGAACATGACAATGTCAACCCTACCTTACCACGCTGCCGCGGCGGCTGCCCATCATGGAAATTTATCTGTCAGAAACAATGGAACGTCTGTCGGTAGCAACAGTTATGGTGGTGGTGCTTCAGTAATTTGCAGCAGCAGCCCAAGTACTTCCAATAATGTATCCACTACAAACTCCATTTCCTCGTCTTCTCCTGGAGGTATGACTTCAGGTGGATCTTTCATGTCAATCAACCAGCACCACCACCAACAACAACAAGCAGTAGCTGCCGCAATTTCATCATCATCAGTTGGAGCAGCAAAAGAACATTTCCAGTGGTGGCACATGCCACCAACTCCTCCACATCACCCTCCGTCTCATTTACAGTCGTCTCCTCCGCCCAGTTCGGCTCCAGCTTCGGGCCCTAATGTCAATGTTGCGTTTTTCTCCGCAACGAATCCCAGTTCGGCAGCAAGTGCCAACCTAATCAACAATCGTAATAACAATGCCACTCCGCAAAATTCTTTGTCCATGGCTGCTGCTGCGGCTATGGCCATGGCCGCTGGTATGATCCCAGCAAGTGTGGTAGCCCAACAGAGGAAATCTAGGCGTTGTAGGTATAGCTATTATTTTTTTGTCTGTGATTTTTTTGGTGGGGCAGTATAGTTTGTTGGATATTAGAAAATTTCAAGAAGATTTATTCAAAAAACAATGTTACCTTTTTAACCTAGGTGTCCCAACTGCCTTGCTGGATTGCAACCTGCCACGGGTACTTATTAATTATTACTGTATTACCTTCATTTCCGATCTTTTTCATGATATGCCGATTAAACACACTTGAAAAGCAATATTGGCATTCCACACCAATACTTAACAGTCAACACCAAAAATCCTACTTTTTATTGAGTTTTTAATAATTCTCGTAGTAAGCACCAGTGCATGCTTAGGAGCAATTTACTCGTTTTCTTTCTCCTGCTTTTTGCAACCAGCTCATTTTCCTACTTTCCCCTATTCTATTCCTGTACAGTTGTCGACGAGGTAAAGTTACACAAAATTGTCTGGTCATACTCATAACAATAACAGTCTTTTCGACTTCCTCCAACCCTGATTTCTTGCTTCTTGAGTAACATAACGTCGGTTTATGGTCATTCTGAGGGCTAGTGTTTTTCTACATAATAACAAAATACTCTTAAGAGAAATTGCTGATACGAGACCAGAAATAGTTCATTTTTATGTAAAAATGAGGCGTGTACAAACAGGGCTAATGTCCTGAAAATAATGTGCTTGCTCAGGAAATCTTTCTCTTCCATTTGCTACTGGCGTGGGAAATACATACTTTAACGTTACACCAGTTTCGCCTTTTCTCGCTTTCTCTGTTATACCTAATCTGACTCTATAATTTTAAGCATACGCTAACATGTACATAGCATTCTTTTTACAAGTGTATTCATGTTACCTTGCTCCAGGGCAATATGAAACTGTACACTGTAGTGTTTCGTGCCTTGTAACAAAATGTTTTTATTTCTTGTTTTTGTCTAGTTCCAGGAGAGAAAAAGAAGAAGCGACAACATATTTGCCATATTATCGGATGCGGAAAGGTAAAAAAACACTGTTAATTGTTACGCTATGTGTACAGTGTACAGGTCATTTGTGACAAGCAAAGACAAAAGGTGTTTTTGAGTAAACATCAAAAAAATGAAAAGGATTACTAGCTATGTGTCAAGTGGAACTGTTGCATGTTCATAAAAAAATTGTTCAAAGACAGGTAGGGTGCTTAAGATGAGAAAAATCCTCCCATTGAGTAAACTTAACAACAAGTTTGCAGTTATGCTAGTTATTTTGCGGCTGTCATCATCATTATCAGCGAAAATTGTTTTTTTCTTCGCATTACCTTGTTGAACTGAATGGGAGTCCACACACACACACAAACACAAGTACACACGGCACAGTTGAACCTGCATAAATATAATGTGTTGTGCTATCTTTTCAAGTAACTTTTTAAGGGTTACGATCATTTCAATAACTATAATTTTGATAATTAATCTGCTTACTTTCTGGGGTTGCTTTCTCTATACTGTGTGAAGTATAAGCATTTCATCTTCACGAGATAGGGTTTTGCTCGTAACGATTATGTACATACATTTTGATATGTATACCGTCCTTTTCTGCGGCACTGTAACTCGTTCCTTTTGCAAAGGGTATATTTTGTGCATGTCTTGTGAATGCCTACGTTGTTTTCTACATGTATATTATAATATTAAAGCAGAATGTTTATATACGAGGAAATCACAAAAGGGTAAAATAAAACCTCTTTTTTCAACAAACTCGATAACGATAGACATTAAGTGACGCAGGGAGTCACCCGCGATATAGCTTTTGGTTAGAAAAATGATAGTTTTCAGATCCAGTAAATATCATCGTGACATAAACAAGCCACCAAAATGTGTATAATAATATATTCAGGAGCAGTCATTGAGGGCTTTGAAAATTTTAGCACTTATCTGAATAAAAATGGCAATGAAGCTAGTAATAATAATTTTTGATTACTGTAATTTTCCCAATTACTGCAGCTACACATGGGAGCTTTTTCAAAATTTCATGATATCGCACAGTTGTATAATACATTAATAATACTTATACGCGGAAATTGTACATGTATGTTAAAAAAATTGTTGTCTCTCTTTCGTGCTCCCTAACAAACTCAACCACGTATCTTGTTGTAGTGTACACTGTCTTTGATGGTGGTATTTTCTCTCCTGTAATCCTGTTTTTTTGAAAAGGGTAGTTCACCTTTCATGCTCACCGGAGACACATTGCAAGACCAAAGACACAACATATTATGTATTATACACAGTGATGATCAAGGGGCTTTCCGATACTTCCCGTGTTCACAGGTTCATACAAATATAGTGTTCGTCGGCCGCCTTTACTGTAGCCCAAGTTTTCATTTGATCAAAAAAGTTTTGTATAAAAATGTTGGCAGATTATTTCCTTTTAGGGAAAAGACGTGACAAAACTCCATGGTCCACTTGCAGTGGTTGGTGGTTAAATTTACACGCTTTGATGATAACTGCTGCCACTTTGCTGGTTATGATTTTGTTGTGCGAGTGCCTTTTTATGCAAAGGACGTACACGTACAACTTTTCATACAAAAGAGAAAAATGCATCCGCGAATGATGAGCGTAATGTAAAATAATTTTAGAATGTGGGTACACGTTGGCTCACATTGTTTTTTGAGGGCTGCGAAAAGGAAGAGGAACCGCTGTGTGTGCTGTGTACAATCACTCCGTATGATCATACGCGCCGCTTTCATGACTGCCTTTCAATTATACTTGTACATGGCTTACAGCTTTACGACTTTTGTTGATAATGCGAAGCGTTGGTGTGATGATAATGGACATGCTCGTTAAAATGTAGCCACTTTATAATTTTCCAATGGCTAAATATAGCTCCCAGTTTCCTACATGTCAGCTTTTTATATATTCACTTTTCTTCTGTGAGGTGTGCATGCGCACTGCACTTTAAATTATTGGAATCGGAATCATTATGAATATTTAGGTTCACGCGAGATGAAAATCATAAAATCAGTGAATGCATTTCATTCCTCATGTCCACTTACAGTTGTTGTCACATTATTATCCTGATAGCAATCAAAATTCGAACGGCATGCTTGACCATAGTGCCTGTAACAAACAGTACACTTGCCGCTCCGATGAGCTTCAACGACACTTGAGAACTCACACTGGGGAGAAACGCTTCGCTTGCTCGATATGCAGCAAAAGATTTATGCGAAGGTACATATGCTCATTAATTTTTAAATTTTGTGCCACTTGCTGCTGTTTTTTAAGTGGATACAACAATGACTATTGCCGCAATGTCAATGAATCTTTACGACAGCACCAATATTTTTATTATTGTTATTTCAATTTCCCCTTTTTATTTTCCAGTGATCACCTGTCAAAGCATGTAAAAACGCACACCAACCCATCAGCTAGAAATAAAGCTCAAAAACTGCTGGAAAATGGAGAAAAAATTCCCTCAAAATTATCAGCCATAGATAAGCCCTTATTACCCGGTCCATCAGAAAATATAAAAGCAGACCCAAACTTGTCGCCTGGCGAAGTGAGTTCAACAACAAGAACACCTGAACCTGACTCCATCGGAGCAGTTCCCGTGTCCCTGCACAAGACAAGGGATGGCGAGGTCTCAACTTCCAGGAATCATATCACCGAGGAACAAAAACAAGAGCAGAAAAACTCTTACTCTAGAATAGTTACAAAAGTAGGGTCTGAAACAGACGCAGACTTTTCAACTCATGATAACAGTAACAGCAGCATCATTTCACCTTTTCCACATTTCGACCTTAACAATAATGCTGACAGTAACAGCAATAATAAACAAAATAGTTGCAACAATAATAATAACAAGAACAACGCATTTTACAATACTAATCTGGAAAATAATGACATGAATAATAAAAATATGAGTTCCTTCAGCATCTTGAATATCAGCAAAAGCAATAATGGTAGCAACAATAACAATAGGAGTGTCAGCAATAATACCAACAACAAGAAAATTGACAACATTGACAGTAGTCAATTCTCCATTTTGTCACCAGTTCCTTCGTCCTCATCATCTGCATCTGCAGGATCTCCCTTCTCCAGAAGAAGTGTTAGCAGAGAATCAGCAGCCTCATCAAACTCAGCGTCGTCTGTGGATAACAATAGCTTGTCAGGTTTACCTATTGTGATGCAATCAAGCTCAATGACTTCTGTCAAACCTGTGTCACCGTCGTCTTTCTATTCAAATCAGTTCAATTTTCATCATTACCATCCTGACTATCACCATCCCCCTCATCATCATCATCATCATCAGTTTCGAAGTGGTAGTACTAGCACCCCCAGTCCTACAACTCCTGTCAGCAAAATAAGCAGTGACAGTGGCAACAGAGTCAGCAGCGGTTTACTGCAAAGTGAGCCTCAGAATGCCCCAACTATGGCCAACAACTTTCAGAATGCCAATCTGAACAATAATCAGTTCTCAACTTCACCGTCATCCTATCAAGTACATCATTCCCACTTTCCATTCTACTCAAGTGCAGCAGCAGCAGCAACCCACTTTGCCACAAGTAGCGCTAATACTAAAGGGAATAGCCTCTTTTGGTGAAGCGGATGTACCGTAGCGTATTTACCTACTGCTACCCACACGAAACAGAATTCTATTGAGTTGTTTGCAACCCATATATTATGTTTGTTACTATTAAATTCATGATCTCTTAATTTTATGTAGTAATGCAATTATTATTTTACTAGCTCATTATATAAGCAAAATCGTAGAAATAATAAAATTTTATTTTATTGCTGCCGCACTTTAGTTCAAGAGCAACCCGGTGACTTTATCAGTACTTCTTTATAGTTTGTTTGTTTACAGATAATTGACGTTTGTGTCTACAACATGATATTATTTTATGACCTTAAAAGACTAAATTACAGTTATGATCGTTCGGAACACACGCGTTACTTGTACAAATGTAGGTAAAACTTACAACAATAATGTAGATTTCAATTAAACTGTATATACGCTTTGTAATAAGTTAATGCCTAAGTTAACCGTGATTGTTTCAAGGATTTTTAAGCCGTATTGTAGATTTTAAATTAATGTCAGCTCAAGTCATCCTTAATGATGGACAATCGACAGAACACATTTAGAAACGACATTTATGACGTGTATTTAGTTAACTGTTAACATATTATACACATAAGTAACAATACCTGTAATTTGTTGTATATACATTTTATCATCAATCAATGTGAACGCTCAAGTCACGCGTATGAAAACTCCTTCATTCAAAAATTAAGCACGTAAAACATGATATATGATGCTAGTTGTATGTTATATCATATCATCCCATAAAAACTATGTATCAGTATAAGACATTTGCATTTTGTTGTTTGTTATTGTGTTAGTTGTTATAAACCAACAAAAATGTTGTCCGTCTTCGCGTGTATTATATAAAATACATAAAACATTTTGTGTGCAGAAGAATAGAGAAAAATGGTAAAATGTATAGGATGTCAATATTTTTCATTACTATCATTAAAGTCAACTGAAAACAAATATATTAATCATTACCTTCATGAAC
>JAHZNB010001920.1:0-18429 GCA_027744295.1 Callyntrura guangdongensis
AACTGTACTATGAAGTTTGCCAGTTGGACTTACGACGGATTTCAGGTAACATACTTTTTTGTAACACTTTCTCTCACTACACTTCAGATGACTGGGCTGAGGCTCAAGAAGCGTTAGCTTAAAGGGTCACATTAGTTTACTTTTGATGGGTAAGTAAGACTGCTACGAACTGAGATTTCGCCGATTATTTTGGATAGCTACAAACTGCCAGATTAAAATATAAGAAATTTCTTGCAACAAAACTTATAACCCTTAAAATGCATTTCCTTTTCTTTATCGTGAACCGTAAAAACAGCGCAGATATGATTTACGTACAACATATTTATAGTATGAATTTACAAAGTATACTTGCACACTACAATAAATAAATACAAAATTTCATGGAAAAAATGCTTTTATATTTAAAAGCTTTATGTTAAAAAAAGCAAATTTCTTAACGTTAATCTGAAAGTTATTAGCAGATAAAAAATAGTCGGTGAACGTACAAGCTATCAAGTTTACATAAAACCCTTCTGATGTGCTCATTATCATTCATCTCACCCGAGCGACAACGGGCAGCCGACCATGGCCTGTACTTGAGAATGTAACTGGTATAATTTTTGTAGTGCTATTTGATAAGTTCATGTCACGTCGTGCCACCAGCCCTTGTTACTTTAGCATTGGTGGGGGCTCTTTTGTTACCCACACTCTCCTTGATTCCTGCTTCTAATAAGTCTTCCTTTTGTCACGTATTATAGTCACCTTTTTGATAGTCATCAAGTCATCAAACTTTTCAAAAACTTATCAAATAAAGCATCTCGTCAGGAATAACTAATACAGTTTAAATTGGATAAAACATCAGTAGGAAAAATTTTTCAGTTAACGCATATTAATTAGTACACAATGTTATAAAACGCAGAAAAAGTCTTGCTTATGTATTTCTGGAATTGTCAATCGTAGTTTGATGAACATACATAGACCATGATGTTAAAAATGATAATGATAAAAAACCTTGAAACTCTTTATTTATGCAAAATAGAAATAGTTTATGCTTTATATTATAATTGTATGTAACCTGTGATGTCAAAGAATAACCAGCGATGGGTAAGATCAGTGAAAAAAGTAGCCGGCGATAGTGATCAGTGGTTACCACCATTTCTGTAATAATCACGTCATTTTTGTAATTATTACGTCATTCCAAAGCCCTGATCATTACGTGTCGTTTACCGAAAATCCCATTTAAATCAAACCAACCATTTCGGAGTTGTGTGCGAAGCAATTTTACAATTTTTAACTTTGACACCCAATTTGGGCCACAAGGGGTCAACCAATCTGAGCCAAACTTTTTAAAAGTCATAACTATCTATCAGCTATCAGAAAAGAGGCGACGGCTGGACAGACACGGGTGAACGAACTTAATAAATACCCTGCTAGTTGATATATAGCCTGCATTATGGCTATAAGTAGAGTTTTTGAAAGGAAAGAAAGTCTGTCAACCAATAATAAATGTGTTTACAAACTTTAATGCCGCATTTTACCTACGTGTGTGCGGCGTGAATAGTAGAGTAGACAGTAGAGTATAATTTCATGTCGATGTGTGGAGACAAGCTGTTCGCTGAAATTTTAATTTAGTGAAGCCTACATGCTTTTATGTTTCAGGTGAGTTATCTTAATAAAAATTATCTAAACCAAATGGTATTCACACTTTAGCTAATCACGAATTCAAGTGCGAATACCAAAGATAATCGCGATTTAATCGCGATTAGACTATGATTTATAAATCATGATCCAAATTTGTGAATTCCCTACCAGACTCTGGGGAAAAGGTCACGTTAGGTATCACGACTCTCCTCAGCATGACCGTATTCCTGATGGTAATCGGAGAAAGCATGCCACCCACCAGCGAAAAACTCCCATTGATTGGTAAGTTGGAAAGTATTTAGTTTATAAATACCATTACGTATCAACTTGCTTATCAAGATATGTTTTGTATAGATATAATTTTCAAGTAAAAATTAACTTTGCAAAGACAAACACCGGAAAGTGGGAAATAAAAACACATAATCTTGCTTGCATACGAAATTTCGTCAAAATTACCCCATGGGTTCCTGAGATATAACGTTTCTACTAAACTTTTATCTAGTTATAGAGGAGGCCATAGGCTATCTGTATGCAAGGTGCAAGTTTGGTGCACATCGCCCCACAAATACCAGGGATACGCTTATATGACCTTTGATCCTGATCCCGTGGATCTAGGAGATCAAACTTTTGTCTATTTATAGAAGAGGCCATAGGTTACATGTATGCAAGGTTGGTGCAAAGCGCCCCATAAATACCAGGGATACGCTTATATGACCTTCGACCCCGGACAGACGGAAATTTGTAATCGCAAAAAGTAGCATTCGCTACTTAATAGTAATGCTGTCGCTGTCCATGTCAGTTTTGTAATAATTGAATTTTCGTACATGAATCATATAAACATATATTTATTTTCTGAGTTTGTAAGCGCAGTTGCAATATGAACATTTGAACGTCTTGTGCGAGTATTATTTAGGCATTATCAATTACTAAGAAAATCAAAGACCGGAAATCATGATTTTCTGATGTGATTTATGTTTTAGATTTATTATATAAGTACTATTATATTTCCTTGAAAGAACTCTGTTGTTGATAACTTCAATTTCCATGAAAAATTATGAAAAAATAATATTTCTACTGATACAGAGTACTTAACCTTTGTTTAACATTGGTCACATATCTTTTTCGTTATAATAATTCCCAAATTTCCGGTATAGTATCCTCTTATGCCTATGTCTCTTTTTGAGGTAAGGTTGCGCTGTTACTTCTAACCGGAAACTTCAGACAAGAATGTACTTGTTCCAAACTTTTTTGCAATCAAAAGCATGAAATTTTTATGAGCGGCATTGGAACTGGAAACTAGAAAGAGTAGAAAATTTATCATGATGAGGGTTGCCATCATAACAAGATAGACCTTGCTTATCTGCATCCGTAACGTTGTTTCAAATATTGCATGGTGACGCAAGAATTACCACTTTAACTTCCCAAAAACCAAAATAAAACTAAAATACCAGAGCAGCTTTTTATAGGCAATATACACAGTTCATATACGCCAGCAAAACTACTGAAAAGTCCTGCCTTCATTACCAGTCCTACTTCAGAGATAAAATACAGCAACGTAAATGCTTTTGTAATAATATTTCAAGTAGTTGTTTTATAGGACATCCCTCGTAGGTATACGCACAAGTTTGGCGAAAGTACAAAAGCTTGTGACCACAACAATTTACTCAGCCGCCAAACTATGAAGTAGGCGTGAGTTCCCCATGGTTTATATGTATACTATTTTTGAGATCTCCAGCTCACAAGATCCTGGTTCAGTTCATTCTGTCATTGTAATTTGTTTAAATTATGAACACCTATTCATTCATGCCTTATGATCACACCGCAAGGGCACATAAACATTCCATAATAAAGAAAAGTGAAAGTTGGGCAAAACCAAATCACAGAAAACGTTGGAATGCAATGCAGGAAATGTTACTACAAGTTTACTTTCATTGAGCAGAGTGCCTTTCCTTTCATGTCATACTTTTACTCTTTGTAATATACTTCGGGTAATCCGGCACACAAATAATAATAACAACGAGATGAGTGTAAAACTCAAATATATAACTTACGTAAGCGATCGTAAGGAAAAGTAATGTCGTGGATACTATACCTACATACAATGCATCGCATCTACGCATCTATACAATACTGTACGTTAAAAATGCATGTGACCTAGTGACCGCCATATTTCTGGTCAGAAGTGACATCTGGGGTTGAAATTTAATACCAAGAGAGATGTTGACCTAAGGTACCCGTGTGCCAAATTTGATTCGAATATGTCAAAGTAGAACAAAAGTTATAGTGGTCACAGACAGACAGACCGACAGACAGACAGACATGATTGTGATCTCAAAAACTTACTAGCTACGCTTACGTAAGTTAATAATACGATATAGTCATGTAATAATAGTATGTGTTTATTGTGAAGGATGATAAAATACTACAGTTTTTGTTGTTGAGAATGCGGATGCATGCATATATAATAATAATGCCAGAAAATGGAGATCGTATTCATATACAATATTGCACTCACAACAATCAGAACGGGATGTACGTGTATAGCTGTGCAAGCTAAATTTATGACTAAAACAACAACGACAAAACAAATTGCTTTCTCCCTCTTCTTATTGTGCTATGCTGCATGAAACATGTCTTCTTAACTATTTTTTTGCTGTGTTGACTACGGTTTTCTGTAGCAGCGACAATAGTTATAATGAACTTACTTAGGAAGGAGATTGGGTGGATATACTGTAAAATCATTTCAAGTCACAAGTCATAAAATACACTAAATTATGTAGTCATGTTGTTTCATTTTTTTGTTGTCTCTCATGTATATTGCAGGATTGTACTACGGGGTGACAATTTCCCTTGTAAGTTTTGCTACTGGCTTGTCAGTTGTCACACTGAACATACATCACCGCGGGATGCGCGGTAGGGAGCTACCCCCATACTTACGACGCTTCATTTTCGACTATCTTGCCAAATTTCTGCTTCTCAAGTTAGAAATGCCGAAAAGAGCATACCTATATACAGCGGCAACGGCGCCGGGGAGCAGATCAGGAGGTGCACAATCTGTTGCAGGATCATCAACCGATTGGAACGTGACAAAGCCGTCTCTTCTTGGAAGAAGACTCCCTGCTGTAAGTTTTTACAAGATATTCATGATCTAGCAAGATGCTAATCTGGCGTTAGTTATGGAGAGAATGTCATATCTTTCTTTGATAGGGTGACACGTGGCGAATTGTCTATCCGGACATGCCCGCCACCCCTACAAATATGTCATATTGCCATTGTGATGCACATCAGTCCCTTCTTAATACTACATCTTGGAGGGACAAGGCCCGGAGTAATCATAGATGTAATACAAGGTACGCAGAAAAACTTCAAAATTTATGTATTTTCACGCTGGCTTAAGATGCATTTTTGCATGCTTAGTTTTTCATTAACTTATTTACCGTTTTTGTAAGCAGTGCAATCTAATAATATGCTTTTTGTATCATTGTTTTTTTCCTCCTGGTGTGTTTACTGTGCTTTCTGTGTTTCGCTACTTCCGTTACGTGTGTACATAACTTGGATACGTACGTTATTACCGCATTCTGTACCACCTGCTGTGTTTGTGTGCTTTCACGTTCACCTTACTGCGAATAAAGACCCACTCCAGAAGGTGGAAATCTTGAGTCTTTGTCTTTGGAAGTGCCCAAATCTTCAGCTGCTCGTTCCTCATCTGATAATAATCCTTTTGATGATGAAAGGTTCCGTCCTGTGGTGCGCGTTCGAGGAGTACCTTCATCCAACCTGACAATTCCCCTGGCCACCCTGAGTGGTCCGACTGCAGGAAGCACGTTTCGACACAGCAGTCGCCAACATCACCGTAACGTCCATCACCATTCCAGTTTTGCCATGGACGACACATTTATTGACTTCAAGGCTACACATCATCACCACAGGTCTGCCTTTGAAGTTTCCGATGATCTGCTTCATGGAACAGCGGAAAGCGTGATCGGTGCGAGACTCAGTGAAAGTAGTGGCAGAGGAAGGGGTGGCACAGGTAGCACTGGGGATGATTTGAGCGGTAGCAGTGACATGCCTCAATGGCAGCGGCAGCTACTCTTTCTCTTGTACCGGATCAATGAAACTCTTGAAAAGAACGAGGATCGAATGGATGATCAGGAACGAAAGGATATTCTCAAATTGGAATGGCAACAGGCAGCACTAGTCATTGACAGGTGGGTAGAAATAAACAAATAGAGAGCAAGAGTCCAAAATTATGTACGGATCACGGATCAATTTAATAAAAATGTATCTCGACTCTTGTTTATTTTCATTTTCCAGACTTCTGCTTTGGATTTTTGTGGTTGCTACAGTTGCCGCTACATTTGGCATCCTGTATATGTCGCCACACACAAAATTGTTTACGACCTAGTGCTTCTGTACAAGTAATAGTGAATATATATTTACTCGTGTGTATAAATCTATATCTAGATATATACTCTACAACACAAAGATGGGCTTTCTCATTTTTCTAATTGATATGCTTCTCGAAAAGAGAAAGTAAGCAGGATAAAGGTGCGATAAGAAAGTGACAATGGAAACCATAAGAAAGAGTTTTGGCGCTGCTGCACTGCTATTATCTCCCTCACAGTCGAGCAACCCAATGTTCTCAACGCATCTGTTGAGATCATAAGTATGAGATCATTTGCTCAGTGAGGGACATCATGACGGAAGTGGAACACCGAAGTAATATTAACACATGCACGTCACGTACTCGTCAAAGGGATTTTGGGGGAATTTTGTTTGGATAAGAAAACACAATGTTGAAGCATTACTTCGTAACGGTTGTACTATAAAGAAAAAAGTGTAGTGTTATATGTTTGGTAGAATAAAGTTTGCATCGATGAAAAGAAAGCTATAATATACTCTGTATGTTATATTAAATTTAACTGTAAGTATATATTTACTTATTATTCGTCAAAATAACAATAATATATACATATAAGGGTAAAAGTACCATTGTACATAAAAGTCTTGAATTGTACGACGAAATAAAATAAATTAGTACATGCTGATTTTTGCAGCAAACATTTTTTCTCTAATTGGTTAAATCCACTGTGATTTCTTATAACAATTTTAGAACATATATGCATACGACAGTCATCATGAGCTCATGGAACATTACATAAACGAAAAGTGCATTTTATAGCCTTCCATCCAAACATATCGTAACATGCAATTGTCCACCCAATATAAGATAACAAATGGCGTATTTAGCACAAACTTTAGTCTTCATATCAGCTGGAAACATCAGAGTACTCTGATAATGTAAGGGAATAAATCGTATTGTCGTACTACTAATTGGTCTGATTTCTGAAATCTGAGTACGCCACGGCATATGTTTGTCAAAGTAATGGAGTATTAGCTGTTACAACAACCAAAGCTGGAACAAACTTCATTAAATGAACAGGAAGAATGAATGCAGACCCATACGGTTGGAACACGAAAACCTAATCCGATCTTTTTTTCGACTAGCCGCGTGATGTTTCGAAGTACAACTCATACGAACAGTGGAAACCGCGGCCCGGCACTTCAAAAAAGTAAATACAAGTATGCATAAACCCAGTTGAACGATTGGGAAGGGTACGAAAGGGAAAGGAGAATGAGAATCTTGATCTATCAAACACGGCTATTTTAATAGGATTCTTAACTGGACAAATAAAGCCGTGTAATTACATACGTGAAAGTAAAGTAAGATAAAATACGAGGTACGCTTCTTACTAATGAGCTGTCACGTCTCACGCTGCCCCACTTCTACGTTTCAGCCGAGGCAAGCTTCGAAACGCGTTGAAAGGTAATGACAAGTGGCCAAAGAGATTACTGATTGCTGACTGGACAAAAAGTAAAAACCTGTCAGTGACATTTCCATCTGCGTTTTTACTTTTTTGTATCATTTGATATATCTAGCTCTTTATTGACTACACATTGTCAGTTGGATTGTTGACTGTTTTTTAAAACAAATATTATGATCTGTTTCATATATCATAACTTATTACTTACCCGATAAGCCAATGATTTGTCTATAAATGAAATAAAACAATAGAAAATTGCAAGACAATGGCCTAAATTGCAAACAGTTTTCCGCTACACTTCAAAACACAATCCAAGTTTTTATCAAAAGATCTGTAATAATGATACATGGCAACACATCGAGTTTTACTTGCATAAGTTGTTAAAACAACATAAACGGATCAGGATTTAGTCACCCACCGCCACTACCATCTGTTTATTTTGGAGAAATGGCAGCAGCAACATTAGCCCGTTCCATTCTAGTTATTCCGCTTGTTTTAGCATTCCGGCTCTGTGCCGTTATTTTTTATAATGTGTGGAAGATAGACTTATAACATATATGGATGAGCAGAAAAGGAAAGGCAGATTGAGAGAGAGAGGGAGAATAGAACAACTCCATTTCACCAAAGCTACGACGACTTCATTCTTTTTCTCCGCCTTTATTCCGCAACAACTAGATCAACCCATACCATTAGAAACATAGCGCCGAAGAAGATGTGAACAAAGTAGTTGTATAATGGCCTTATATACTCTCATCTAACTTTCAACCTTTCCACTTGTAATGCTTATACAGTACCACCTTTTTGGATTTTTGATACTCTCCTCCGTCTCCCACTCTTTCTCCCTCTCTCTTTCAATTCATTCATCCATCCGTCTGTAAGTAAACTACCTATACGTTTATACGTATATATGCATGCACACTACACAAATACAAGAGAAAGAACAGAAAACTTCTCTTTTTTCCTGATGCCTCCACCACGATACGTACGTTTAAATTCTCGCGTTACCTTGCAAAATTTCTCCAGTCTCAAGTGTGATCAGAGGGAATGCGGACGTGCCGCATAATATGATATATATACTGCTAAAACCATTACGTAAAGAATACAGGAAGATAGACAGAAAAAATGTTTATTCCTTTTAAACGTTTATCTTTTGTTCATAAAGAACAGAAGAGGAAGAATATATTATTATGCTTTTTAGCCGTTTTATTATACCCCTCAAGCAACCACGCCAAATAAAAATCTGAATGTTCAGCGGCGACACAAAAGGACTTTACAAGTTGGAGAACATATGAAAGAGGAAGGGAAACTTTTTTGTTCCCTTCTTATTTTAAAGAAGCGGTGGCAACTTGAGACTTGCATGTTTTTGTAATATTTTCAAACGAACTTGTTAAGGTGGCAGGGAAGAAAGATTTAAATTGACTTTTTGACTCGCGGTCCAGTTGAATCATAATCGTAAAGTTCTTCGTGAAAAGTAGTAAAAAAAAACAAAAAAAAGTGTGATATTTGTCTGTAGGTGCCTTTAATAGTAACACTAGTCGTAATACTGGTCCCGTTCGTCCTCACTTACACACATGATACATACAAGTCTATTTTCTACATGCTTGTAAATCAACACCGTTTGCACGGAATGAAACCAGGCTTGATGTACGAAAAATGTCATGATATAATGGTGTATTACACATGTAACTCCAGTCAGTGGTGAAGCCAAAAAAGTGAGAAAATTGTGCAGTGGTATGGAAAAAGGAACAAAAAGCTTAAACAAAACTAAAACCGGGGTAAAGATGTGAATGTGGAAAATCCGAGTTATTTCAAGCAAGAAAAGCAAGGCAAATACGTGAGTGGTGCAAAAGAATCGTTCCAAATATCAGCAGCGTATAAAACTACAATTTATTACACTGCTGCCATCAGCACTGTGACTGGGTTCACGTTGAGATGACAAACTGTGACAAACTGGAAAAAAAGTCTGATTATCTCCTAGTACTACATATTATTGGTAGTATCATCAGTATAGTAAACTAATGAACGAAACCCGGAGAAAGCTGGGGTTTGTTCGTCGTTTAAGTTTTCTATACGAAAACATTATAATGGCACATCTTTAAGCATAGTTGGATATATTGCATGGGAAAGAGAGTAAAACAAAAAGTAAAGTAAGAAATAATTGCGTTCAAACTAAATGTATATGCAAACATGACATATATTACAACTGAAACACTGTGCAACCAACTACTGGAACAATATCTCGTTAAAACATCAAAGTAGCACTAAACGTTGTCGTTAAGAGGCAGGTCTTTTTCAAAGTACGGGCATTAAAACGTGGTGCACATTTTTATTTACTCCTTTGGTAAAAGAAAGGAAATGAAGGAGTTACAGTTACATAACACAATATAGCAACTGCTAACGTTTACGAGCTAACTTTAAAATTGTCTAACCAAGAGTGAGAAAAGTAAGAGCAAAAGGAAATCCAGCGAGCAGTAACTATGGGACATGCTGATTGCTGAAGGTCCCCTTAGCCTAAGGGCCTTAGGTAATGTTGATGAATATATACATATTATTATGGTCATCGATGTGGCACGTTCGAAATTGTTTGTGTTGAATAGATCAAAGGGTTGAATGAAAATCGGCGCATTGCTTTCATATTTGTAATTCTGGGAAACTTATACATGCAATGAGTACAGAGAAATGAATACATCCATTTTTTTGGTTTTCACCCTACACGCTTTTGACAGTTGGCAATTGACATTGATGTTAACTTTGTACTTACGGATCACTTCCTTCATTTTTCACCAGTTTTGACAGTATTTGGTAACAAATTACAGACCCTTTCGTGATTGTTTTGAATCTGACTTTCACGGTAGTGTTTCATTTTTATTAGATTTGAGGAAAGTGGTGCATCAAGCCAGATGCACCGTTTTTTGAAGCAAAAACATTCTTCAAAGAAATAAGTAGCATCAAAGATGCATGCCGTTCAAAATTTTTGTGGTAAAAACCGTTAAATTTGAACGTCTTACATGCTAACAAGAATGAAAGTAAACAATAGAAAGGTTTAGAAAGCTTAAAGAACACTAGTGCATTCCACTTTGGAATTCCTTTGTGGACTTAAGAATATGAAACCCGTAACCACGTTTGTACTCTGTGCTGTGTATGTACGTTCTAAAGACATCTAAAGAGGAACGTCGTTACTTACTTGTGTAGGTAGCCTCACATAAGTTAAGGTGTACAAAACTCGGCCACAAGTAGAAAAGTTTAAATTGAATTGACACAAAAATGTATGGTAGTCTTTTACTTGTTGTTTTAAAAGTAAACTACTATCTGTAAAGTTACCAAAAGACAGACATTCCTACGTGACAGAAAAGTTTGCTTTTACAATCAATTTGCCCTTGTGCATGTGTCAAAAAAGAAGCCAAAAGGGATATTGAGCAGATTACATGAGGTGATCCGGATTTCCTTTGTTGTCCCGTCTTTGAATGGATTACCGGTGAATTTGAACAATATATACATCAATACAGTTCACCAATCGAAATGCAATGCATAAGTCAACGCGGGGAAAGGAAGGAGCCCGGATCGGTCACACAGAAGGAATAATAGGCATTTGTGTTTTGGCTACCGTTCCATAAACGGCAAACAATATACATGCATATAACCACAACAGACAAGGAAAACAGGGTTAGTGGTCAGGAGAATAGGTATTTGTGTTTTGGCTACCGTTCCATAAACGGCAAACAATATACATGCATATAACCACAACAGACAAGGAAAACAGGGTTAGTGGTCAGGAGAAAACTGAGAAAATCTGAACATTTTTTTCCTCTTTTGAGCTTCCTTGTTGGATTTACAAATACCCAAGAAAGCACCGCTGGAATCCGCCTAACTCGATACATGGTGCAACGCACGAAAGCACGAGTAAAGAAATTCAGCTTGAAAATTTTCTTTTCCCATCTCATGTTTTCCTAAGAAACGTGGTAGATACTGTGGGACAGTCACAAACCGGAAAAAAAGCAATTCCAGAGCCACCAACGATTTGTACATTGAAATTGTGTTCTCCTTCCAAAAACTCTGCCATCGTTTCATCAGTTACATGCACACTATCAGCAAGAGGGACGAAAAAATGGATGGGAGCAGAATTAAGATGGAAATAAAAAGTGGACTTCAGGACCTGAACTGCACTTTACTCATCCGACCTCGAAATGTGATCGTCGTTCTTCTTGTGTGTCTTACATGTGAGTTACCAACAATATTTTAATGCCTATTTCCTAAATATGTATTTTGGCTAGCTTTATACAGCAAATCCTTCCGTCTAATTTACAGTTAAATGGAGAAAGAATGTAAAATGAAACCGTTTTCTTTGACAACATACGTTTCGGGTACACGTATATCACAACACAAACACATGTACATAAAATGTTATGTGGACAAATGAACACTCTTAAATCTGACATTCATGGACTTTTACTAAGTACATTACTTTGCATCTTTACTTTACTACCGTTTGAAAGTATGATGTACATTACTAAGCCTGAAGCTTCATTTTATACCATTGCATAGAGAAGAAATCTCTCTTTAGCTTTATTAATGAAAGTAGCTCGTCGTTCACATGGGTAGATCACAAATCTCAAGTTCTCACAAGAATATTCAAAGATTCAATTCATCCGTTCTTTACGTTACCCCATGGTTATATTTCTGGCGTGGGGTTTATTTAAGATGCATACAATAAACAATTTAGAGATGCAAAAGATAAAATCCCCATTTAAACTTTTGCGTGTATCATATGCCATTAGCACTTCAATTTGAAACTGTAAATTTGCATTTCTTTCATTTTCTATTATTGGTAATATGCACGTACACATTTTAATATATACAGTTGTGAAGCTCCGGAATCCGGACAACGATAAGACAAGTAAAATATCTATGGACATCCAGCCGTGAGTGCCATAACCGCTCAGCTTCCAATTTGTCAGACTAAATATATGTTTAATGATTAATGATTAAACTTTTGTCGAAAATCAACTTTTACGGTTATCACAAATATCTGCAGAAAAACGCCACGTAGTACAATTACAACTGACAGTTACATATATAAATTGTTACTTTTTATGCATTATTTCAATCATTAAAACCTTGTCAGTCGATATAAATGCATACTACACATGTTTACTATCTTTCGGCATACTATTTGTGATGTCGCCAGTTGCTACCGTCACCGTCTTTTTCTGACATTTACTACAAGATGCGAGAGAAACGTGAGTACCATTTCGACTAGTAGACGATAAAGACTGAAGATGATGGCGTTGCGATGTTGTTGATGAGTGATAGCTCACAATAACGAAGCAGCTCGAGAGGATGTGATACTAGTTTCGAATATATTCTCTATACACAGCTTGTATTTTCCAAACCGGCTATGGTGAAGTTGAATGAAGTTCCATAAATTACTGAAGACTACGAACATAAGGTAATGTTGTTCAACTTGAGAAATTCAGTAACTGCTCTTCACTTCGTTTGGGGAGGAACGTGACTTTCAAAGCAAAGTACCGCAAAATAAACCAAACAGACGTTTTCGAGTGCGGCATCACAGCTTTCCTTTTTCTTACACTTTATGTAAGCTTTTTGCCGACCTTCAGAAACCTTTTTTGCTACAAACAGCAGAAACGAAACGGGAATGGTAAGGGACAGGAGTTGAGAATGATGTCAAAGGAAAGATAAGAGGTTGCGGTTTTTTGGAATACGGATCCCTTGTCAGGATGGTTTATTTTTCTTATTGGAAAACTAACATCTTGAAATGTTATCTGAGATTTATATACCAGCTTACCAGCGGACTTTTCGCTATAACCGCCCACTCCGCCTGTCTGTGTGACGTTTAAAAAAAGAACCCGACAGAGAGAAAAATGCTCGTGAGAGTCACATCAAAGCTTGTAAAATGGGCGACAGTGACGACGAAATGATGGTCATTTGCGTCAACAGAATCCAGCGAAAGAAAGTTTTTTTCTCTCGTTTACCCTTTCGGTAGAATAAATGTTTTGTTTGGAGGAAAATAGTATTGTTAGTATGATAAAATTTATTTTAGTACTTTACGAACAAGTAGAGAACGGCCCACAACTGCACTTGCCACCATTCACCACAAGAACTTGAACTGGAACTTGTTAGTTTCATTTTTGCCAGTGGTCATACAATGATGGTAATAGTGATGATTCAACAAATTGAAGTAATAATGACAGTTACTTTGTCGTAAATTGTTTTAAAAACATGGTGGCATGCAGTTAGTTGAATCGACTCACCATAGACTCCTACCCTAGTGGCATATGTTTTGTGAAGTTGCAAACATGATCATTCATATGATATAACTTTTTTTTAGTAATCTTGGCATTTACTTCCAGCGTTCACTACCAATTGACAGCATTTAGTTTTTTATCCCCATACGAACTGTAGTAGATATATTCTTGGAATAGAATGTTGAAAAATACAGATATGTAAATATATTATAGCTCTAAATAGATAGACAGTCAACAGTTATAATAAATGTATAAAATCTGTTTCATATATCATATGTAACTTAATCCAATCACGGATCCTAAATTTTCTATGAAATTTGAAATGCACGTGCACAAAGAAAAATCTAGTTGCTGTATTGCTACCAGGTTCTCCTTACAATTCATAAACACACATAAGGAGTTATTCACCATGTAATAAGTACACCTACCTAACTTAGTATCCGTAACATGTTTTTCCCAAACGAGGCTACGTTCTTTGTACTGGCATATTGCAATTGTGTAGCAGTAGCATATATTATTATGATCATGCCCACCTACACTTACAAACTATGTCGTGCATGAAATTTCGCTGCATTTTTAATTAACGTTATATGTACTTAAATTTCACGCTTCGTTAGTCGCTTGACTTTTATCATCAGAACCATGATAAGTATTCTTGTTTGTTGTTCTGCCTTTGCCTCAGTTAGTTGAGGAAACTTGTACAAGGAGACACGAATAAGTTATCACTTCCAACATGGCGGTTTTCAGACAAACCGACTAGGTTCGTTTTCTTCAAAAAATAATGGTGCAAATGCTTTAACAAGATGCAACTTTTAATCAACATCACTTCAGATACTCTAGATAACAAACCTGCTGCCATTTATGTATATATATTTATTATTTCATCTTATAGGCTTGCTTGATTAGAAACTCGTAATAAAACATATTATCCAATATAGTTACAAATCGTCATGCATTCATGTATGCAGAGTGGCTGGAAGAGGCATTCGTTTATTCGTTATTGACATAAAATAGGAGCTTTGATTATTTACTGCTTGTTACGTTTTCTGCGGAACGTCCTCCCTTGCAGTTATCAACATGGGTGCCTCACCAACTTTAAAAGGGATTTTAACCCTTTCATTTTCAATCTCACATTACTTACCAATTCAAATTCCACTTATTCAAAATTAATGTTTTAAAAGACAATGTAAACTCATTTTAACTCAAGTCAACCAACTTAGGCATTTTGGAACAACAGCAACAACAATAATAATGTTCATATGGTCTAGAATTTTAATAATATTATTAAAGATTTCAATTTTCATTGTACATAATTTAATGGCGCTAGTTGTGAAATGACGTTAATATTTTGTTGCATGCAAAACTTTCTTTGTGTTTCTTAAAAAATTGAAAATAAAAGGCTTAAAATCCATTTTAAAGTACGGGAGAACGTTTCGCAGAAAATGTAGCAGCATTAAAGCCCACAGTAAATAAACAAAGCTCCTTTTTTAACGAATGCCCCTTCCAACCAACCTTTGCGCATAATGAATGCATGTCGACTAGTGACTATATACAAATAGCAGTACTGATTACTAAACGTGACTTTTTCTGTGTATGCACATCAGATTTTTAATGATATAATCAACATTTAATGTTAGACAATAATAAAGTTACTTTCTCTCAATATGATGGATACGATGTTGTACTTTCTCTTCACGGTCTATGTCGCTCACTGTGCCCGTAAGGCAATTTTATTTTAGGTGTTAACGTTTAAAAATTAACAAAATGGAGGCTTATATTGAGAAGTTTTACTAGTTGAGTCGTTGGGAGTTGTTATTTATTTATTCATGTCTACTCTAGTAGTTTGGTACCTTGATAACCATACACCCACACACAATACAATGTTTATTCATTTTCATACCAACAATGTTCCATTTCACTAAATCATTTCCATTTATTTTTTTAGCATCGAATGGCTTTGTTTCATACATGTGCATGTGTAGTTTGTTTATTGCAAGATGTATTAATGCCTAATATCTTCAAAAACTAAAGGTCAGGCAGAGGACACTTGCATTAATTCGTAGTTTAATTTTTCTTCGCAACTGTAGATAATACAGAATAGCGTGCAACAAAGGCCAATGATATCCAGAGTTTGAATTAAAATTCGGAAAACCCTCTTCACACAGCTAGTCCTGTTCATTCTCTTGATCATCCACAAAATAGCCATATATCTGTTGCAGTTTGACAGGCCATTATGTGTCTTTTGTGGGTATCATTTCTCTCCGGACACCCTATTGGTTCTTCGTTGTTTTACATCAAAAAAGGTTACACAAAGTTACTCACTGCGATATGATAACATAAAACACGGAGAAGTACTGTTGTGAGTAAATAAAACCTTCATTGGTGAAACTTAAATAACCAAGATCTTTACAGCCAGGAAAACGTTGATCTGTAAGTTGGATTTACTACAAAGCTGAATAGCTTTAAATATTAGATGCTGCCATGATAGAATTTTCTCTTTTCTCTGAACATGGAATCTATCAAAATACAATTTAGTCACGTTATACATCATGGTAGTAGTGGACTTGAGTAAGAAAAGTTTTTACCCTGGTGCGGCTAAACTCAGCGTCTCAGATCAGATCCAAATAATTCTTTTGTTGTTGTCATAATGATATCCCTTATTATTTATTTATTAATTGGGTATATTAGTACATAGAAACTATCTCATTCTAATATTTAACAATATGACTAATGTACAGCTACCGATGTATTTACGCATTAATGAAGTATTTCAGTTCATATTAACATCGCAGTGTTGTGCAATACCTACTTCTTTGTATACATATTGCTTCGCTTACTATCGGAGAAAGACAGTAATATTGGTGCTGTGCTGTTATCGGATTTTATTTTGAATTCTGTAAATCTCTGTCACTGTGCTACTTACGATAATAATCATCACAACCCGCTATTTATTTATTGCATCAAATATTCGACCCGATAATAGAAGTAAACATTCCTTCCATTTTTAAAATAAAGAAATGTGTCTACATTACTGGCATCTTGTCATGATTTACTTGACTGTTACTACTAACAAGTAAAAAACATAGCTGTAGTCTGTATAAAAAACTCCCCACACGAATAATTCACAATATTTTTAATTATTAAAATTAGAGGGTGATCATTATCATTTCAGACGAAACCATGTAGTAGTGCACATTTTTATTACATGTATTCCTATTCGCCATATTGCTCACGTCTGCGCTATATTACCCAAAAGTATGGATGACACGTGGAGTAGAAAAACAAAAGCGTTTAATTTTGTAATACGATGTTCACATATCGACAATGGCATAAAGTTTCGTGGAAAATGAATTGCGTGAATAAAGATTTTAGGTATATGGAAACACTTTAATTCACTAAATGATTTTATTTTCAGGGCTGTACCGAATATATATACCAGCTCAATAAACAGACGGTTAGATTCCAAACTACAGACCTTGAGTCTGTGTAACTATGACAATTTACCTAAATTCTTATTTGTAAAATTAATTATAGTTATTTGACTACCGGTTTCCCAATGACCAGACAATATCTGAATGGTCTCCATCTGTGGTAATTTTTGTCTTTTATGGTAAGTGGTCGGAATACCCAAACATGGAAAATGTTATGACCCGCCACCGCCATTTTCTTCTCCACTGCACTGTTTGAGCTTCAATTTATTTTGCGTTCGTGGAAAATGCGTATGCAGGCCTGAATGGTAGGTATACGTCTATGCTTTCTCTTGAAAAGCAATCTATTGGAAAAGAATGAACGTCCTTTTGATTAGATTACCTTTCATGGAAAGGTTCCAGCTTTACTCCTCAGTAGATTCTGTTTGCTAACGTAAACGATGTGTCGTTGGTGCCTGGCCTGTCCAATTTTTGTCAGTTTTTCACACAAAAAAAATCCAGCGGTGATATTTTTTGTAGGCAATTTTGAAGAATATTATGCCTCGGTTTGTTGGAAAAGAGGTTCAAATTTTTCTTTTTCTTGACTCGAGTGTCATGTCAGAGTTGCTCGATGTATACAAGCAAAACCGAAATGTAAGAGGGAGGAGTCTTTCTAAGCAACGTACACACACACAGGTTGTAGGAGACGATTACCAAAATATAGTATAACCATGTACTAAGTATGACCAAATTTGCATGACCATGTCTCCAATTACCATTTTATGATAAATGACCAAGCCACTTTTGGTCAAACTTTTTTTATTTCTTGAGCTGCTTTCAACTTTGTTTGCCTTGTTTATTAACTTTCGTAAGCGAAGCTTTGGAAGTTATTGCGATCACAATCATGTCTGTCTGCCTGTCTGTTGGTCGGTTTGTCTGTAAACACTATAACTTCTGTTCTACTTGACCTAATCGAACCAAATTTGGTACACGGGTACACATCGCTTACGAAAATTACTTATTTGAGTTTAACACTCTTCTCGTTCATTATTCTCTTACGCACAAGTCACGACAAGTTTGGATCAAACTTTCCAAAACGCCATGTCATAACTATCCATTATGTATTTATATACCAAGTTTAAGCAGCTGTGGTTGTCATTTGAATTTTTTTGATCCTCCGCTCACCCCAGGAGGTTGATCCCAACCTCGAACTCATAAGAGCTATTAAGCATGTCTATCGATTGGCGAAAACAGAATTTTAAAATTCTTTCGCGTTCAAAAGTTATCGTGCTAACAGACGCACGGACATGCACA
>JAHZNB010001921.1:0-22962 GCA_027744295.1 Callyntrura guangdongensis
AGACAGACAAAACTCTAGAGAATGCCGCGACACCCGAAACAGAATGAACTAACTAAGAGAATAAGAGAATAAAAAGAAAGTAAATTGTATAGAAAGAAGCTCATTTTTTGTGCTCAAAAGGTTCATCCTTTCTCTGATACTTTTTTCAAGATGTTTATGTTGATAAAATATTAGAAAGAAATAAGAGTTTTTATTCATTGTACTCCCTCCGTCAGAAGCATATTTTGCACTAGTCATTATGAAGAAAAGCTCATAGTAAAAAGTAAGTAGTGTCGTCGCCCTAGGAAAAAAGAAGCATATTTCTTTGTTCACTTATCTAGGCTTTAGGTATACATTTATTCCTTGTTCTCAGTTCTCACTGTAGCCGTTTTTCTCTTCAGAACCTACTTACAATACTCGGCAAAAAGAACGAAAATATGAATGACAATAAAATAAAATGAACCGACAGTTTGTTGACCTGCCTTTTTCTTTAATATTTTTACTGTGTGCACCCTTTCCCATTCCTTTACCTTTTCCCATGTGTGAAAATAAAACGAAATGAATGGCAACATCTTATGAAAAAAGAACATGAAGGTTATATTTTTTCGATTGAGATTCTTTCATTTTCTTACGCTGTTGTAACTAGTGACATGTGAGGGTAAAGTGAGAAAACCAATTTCACCAAGAATAGAAAAAAAATCAAGAAAGAAAATTGCTCCTTTGGAAGGAAATGTAGTTGATGTTGATTTCCTCCTATGAGCACATTGGAAGTTCTAGTTATATGTAGTAAATGAGCACCCACGGATACGAACATAAAGCCGAAAGATTATCCACAGGAAACATAGAAGTAATTATGTAGAATGATGGAAGTACATATTATGGTGAATAGGATTAGTATAGTATGTAGGTAGAGTTGGCATGCATGTACATGGATATGATTGGCAGTTTAAAGTAGGTTTTTACTTTAGCACAGGAAAATCAGAATTGCAGAAGAAACTACACAGTCGCTATGCTCATTCATTATGGGTTTTAAGAAACAATATTAGCTGTGTCAATTTAGCCGAAAATCCGTTCTGTGTATCCCCCTTTCCTTGTCTGATTTAAAATGCAATTTTTGTACATGAAGCAAAAAGGAAAGCAACAACTACTACACACCAATAAGGAAACTGCTGTATACACAACATCCGATCCGCCATGTCACCTTTTTTGCATATTCAGTGTTTCCTGTTCTGCCAAACTGACTTGAATACGTGCACGCTGCACGCATAACAAAGTACAAAGCAGCAGTAAAAGTAGAAAGGTCAAAGAAAACAATTTTCTATTCAGTGCATGGCTGCTACCGCTGCACTCCTTAGTAGAATTTACCATTCCATTCCATCATCGTCATCATGTGTGTGTAGTGTAGTGTAGTAAACCGTAAACGTGGCACGGCCAGACAAAAAAAACGCTGCTTTGTTGTTTTCTTGTAATAATGTCACAAAGACGAGTGTCCCACCTCCTCCCCATTTACGACGAGCATGTTTCCTCGTAATATGCAACAACGAGTGGTAGTCTCCCAAAACGCAAGTCTTGGAGAATGAGTGTATATTATCATTACCTATGTATATACTTTTTCTTCCCCACCTTATCGGAATAACTAAGCACCTTCTATAATACTCATAATGAACGGAGTTTACAGTCAGGGAATTGAAGGAATACAAAACGTATTTTGGGAATGCAGAGAAGCCTCCTTCAGAAAGAAGAATCATAGCAATAACCTCTCACAACAGTTCTCCTTTTTCATTCTTTATACAACTTTTCAACCCACCGACCATACTTGCAGTTTTTGCCTCTCCTCCCTCCCTCCCTTTGCGAATTCACTTGCAAATTTTCACCAGAGAAAGAACTCATTCTGGCGGAATTCTTGCCTAAATTGTGTCTAGTCAGTGTAGTAGTAACTCCGCCAGTGTAGTCTTGTATATATAGCTGTTACATAAAAAAGTGTGTATGTGTGAGTATAAATATTCCGTTACTTTACAACGGCTATTATTATTACCTGCCGGCCTACACACGTAAATATCCGGCTAGCTGGAGGAAGCTAACCATATACACAAATACTTATGAGCGTATAAACTATCCACAAAAGAGAATGGGATGCACTTGAGGCTACACACATACAGCAGTACAATGACAAGAGAGGAGACACCTACCCAGACAAGTACTACTTTTATCGTACAGCAGTAGCCCTCCTTCTTTTCCTGAATAACTCTCACTTTTCCACAACTCCTCCAGCAGAAGAACAGAGATTCTTCTCGTTCACACACTTTAACTTTCTTTCTTTTACTCACTCCGAATTCCGCTTACGGATATACCTACTCGCGTATATGAAACATTTGGTGGGTTGACCCGGATAAATAAAGCACCAGAAGGAAATATATCATTAGAATGTATGAGAAGATTTCGCCGGCCATTTTTATTACGTAATAGCCTACGTCCTTATAGGTATATCCGAACAGTTTTCAGATATTTTTGTTCTAGTCTTTAAATATTCCAATCCAACCGCAGTTGTATAATAATAGACGTAAGAGTAAGAGCTCCGTGTGACTACAAACAATATTCAATTGTGCAAGAATGAAAGTAATTCGTTTGTACGTTACTCTCACTCTACGATTCAAAATGCGCACAATTCCATCGTTTTTCTCTTTCTAAACTTTGCAACGCAACACAAACACACTTATTTATCGTATAGTTGGTGTGACCATGTACATGTTTGTAGATTTTTCTCTGTTCTCGATTCCATTACTGCCATTATTATAACGGTACACTCCTAAATGAATTGCTGTTTCTCTCTCTATCAGGGTATGTAGGAGGATCTGTGATAAAAATGATAAAGATAGCGGTGCAGCAGGATGCATCATCAGTATGTATAGAAATGATAAAAAGGAAGGAGAACAGAACACTATCGGTTTTTAATACAGTGTAGTAACTACATTTACTAAAAAGGGAAGCACAAGTGCATAAACTCGTTCAGAGCTGCTATTTTTCTCGTCTATTGTTCGATTCTGCTGTTCAACTTTTTTGTGTTCTTTTTTCTCTTCTGGAATAAAACTTTGGTAGTGTAGTTTTTACACAGTTTCCCGGTTATAAACATTTCATTCTCTGACAAACAATCAGATGAAAAGGGAAAGTCGTGTAGTAGATTTGTCTGTACAGGGTAGTATATAAACGCAAAAACGTTATGTAGGAAGCTCTTGTAGTAAAACGCATTTGATGTACCTGTATGTGTAGATATGGAGCACATGATTGTTCCCTTTTCATTCTTTTCTCTCTCCACAATTCGTTTCCTTCGTTCGAAACTAATACACTTTTTTTCATGAAGCGTAGACGAAGAAAGTGTTCTTTATTGTGACAGCTGCTGTATTCCATATGCTCTTTACAATTTTCTGGTCTTGCACTAGTAAGTTATATCCGCATGCAGTCCCACTTGAATGAGGTGACATACATCATTATGACAGGGTCAAACAAGGCATCTATATAAAAACTGCATTAAAAACTTATTGCAGTCATCTTTTTTCTTTCCTTCTTTCTCTTTCGATTTTTATATAAATTGCGTAGGTATGTGGGTCGATGGGAAAATCATCGTGAGAATATCGGAAAGAAAAAAAAGTAAGAAAAAGTAGGGAAAAGAGAAAAGTTACTACTCCTATAAAAACAAAAGACGGAAGATGAAAATGGTTTTTTCTACTTTACTCCTGTTCTTCATGCATGTTGACCAGATATGCAGATCCCAGGGGGAAATGTTTTTATGTGGTGGTGCTACAACTTCTACAGTGAATACAGTAAAAACGTAACTTCAATCTACTTTTAGTTTGATTGTAAAGTAAACGCGTAAAAACTAACAGAAGTTGGTGTATAGCGTAAACTAGGAATCAACATGGTTTTCAAAATGAATATTAAAAAACCAAACGACGTTGTGGTTTGGAAAGTTGTTTTTGAGACCGTCAGAAATTTTGAATTTTGATAGAACGTTTTTACCGAATGGAATGAATATTTTATGTATATAAGCTGAAAAAACGAAGGACAAAATTTCGAAAGTCATTTTGATTACAATTGTTAGATAACAAAGCAAACATGTAAAACAAGGACGACCATAAAAGTAAAATCCTTTTAAAGTAGAATCATTTTGAAGTAAAATCTTTTGTGGAACGCCTGAACACAAAAATGTTGGCGCTATTTATATAGCCCTCTTGATACTCTTTCGTGTTATTCATCTTGTCCGATTATTCAAGCATTATTATTCCCGAAAGCTATGGAAAAGTATGCCGTGAATTTTTTGTTGTTGCTGCTGCTGCTGTTTTTGCAGAGGAGCGACAGTAACAGTAGAACCGTATGTATGTATTACTGATGATGATAATCGATATTGGTTCGGTCGGAGGAAAACCCTTATACAAAAATGATATCGTCATGTTTGCAAGTATATTTATGAGACTGTTAGTTCTAAAAATGGAATCGTATAATCGTATTTTACATTCACTACACACATTACCGTTTATTTCGATCCGTTTCTCCCAGAAAAAAAAATTATCGTTTTCGGCTCCTTCGTTTTTCCCAGCTTTCATCGTTCCAACAAATAATCATAAATAATATCGGTATAAAAAAATACCAGCATGTTTCTTAACCTTTTCAAGGGTTTATTTCAAGTTAGTAGCCCAAACTCAACTCGGCCATAGTAATGTAGCGTTGTCAGCATTGTACCTATCCGATATCACTTAAAATACGAGATGACCAAGTTCACGTTCCATTGGCGATCATGTTTACTTAACCAAGGTCAGTTCTATTACCAGTTATCCCAATCATTCTCATTTTCTCTTTTTCACTCAATGCTCAATTTTCTCTGCAAACAACTTCATTCATGCACCGTTTAATTTGCCCATTTTCAGTTTTATGCTGACTGATCAAATATTTAAGCCACTTTGTTATCCTCTTATTTTCCAATCAACAGATACATGGCGAGATACCCTACAACGTACATCTAGTACAGCTTTTTAAAGGTGCAATGTGGTAAAAAGCACTTCCTAGAACACTAATCCCCTTGCGTATCGAGTGAATGGATGCATTCATTAGTTAATAATTCATATTGGCCAAGTGGCAAATAGAGCGATGGCTTTCCTTTTCCATAGAAAAGCGATTTCCCTCGCTTATATGCGTTCGCGTACTCTTGCAGTTTCTCTTTTTCATTTTTTATACAGCTTGTACAAACAACCAGCTTTTATCCGAAGGTGGAGCATTATATACTTCCCTTTTGTATTTATCGGCTACGAGGAAAAACTGCAGAAATGGTTTGCTGGGATAACCGTATCAAGGTATCAGTTTTAGGTCACAAGGTCGAATCAGTTTGAGTTTGATCATACCATTATTATTGATATTCTTCTTAAACTTCCACTAAGTAAATTACACGTATGTAATTTTAAAAAGACAGTTATCCCTTTCCAAGCTACTTTTATTTTATGTTCATTGAAACAGGAAAAAGGACTATCGAGCATTATCATAACATAATCCTCAACAAAGCCTTTACATTGTATCCTTGTAATGACGCCTTTTTGTTTACACTCCCAGAGAATAGTATATTAAGGTCCTTTAGGTATATCTGCGTTGACCTTGTTCATATCCTATACACTGCTACTACTATTCATATTTGTATTACATTCCTCTTCAAATTGTTGATGAATGACGACCAAGCTGGGTAATGAATTAAGACGCATGTCTCTCATATCTGTCAGAGAAGTCAAGAAAATGAAGAAAACGACCCTCGCTGTCTTTCCTTTTCTCCTTATCCTTTTCCATCTCTCGTTCCCTTTAGCTTTCTTTCTACCCTGCCGCATTATTAAAGCCTCAATGGAAAATCCCTTGTGACTTCTCAATGTGCCTGCTTAACAGTTAAGCATGCTGCACTTGCCAGTACATTTTGCACTTTTCTTCACTTTGCCGTAGAGACGATGTCTATTATGTTGTGCTTGTGCTGTCCCAGTTATCTACATAGCCTCACTTCACCACACCCGCAACCAATAACCCACCAGCGTAGTACTACTACATCATCTCACCTTTTACACAACTCATCAGCCGTTTTGACTCTTGTACAAAAAGGACAGCCAAGGTTAACACTCGTCATATAATGCGACCTACCCAGTTTTACCTTTGAAAACAGTCCGGTCTTATTAGCTTAGAGGGAAAAGAGAATTGAAAATGATGATGACGATGATAGCAACATTCTGGGAAGAAAATGCACTCCCACTTCGCAAACCGCCAGCAAAGCCCACACAATGCCAGCCAAATGAACCAGCACTACGCATCATCTTGGTGGTGGTGCTGTTATAATATGCTCATGTTACTCCTAGAGTAGCTACTACAACAATAGTGACTGTGAATCAACGTCCCATTCATAGGAAATTCTAAAAGGAGATAAGTCTCAGTAGAGAAAATTTCAACATGTCTGGTTTCCATTACCGTCACAAACACCTTGCCTTTCACCGACATACCTATACATCCATGATAATATTTCATCATTAATATTCAGACTCTCGAGCTCAAGTGCAACTTATTATTCATGTAACGAAGTTTTTCCCTTTTGCGACAAAAACCAACAAACAAGCCAAAAGGAAGAGAAATTGTAAAAGAGAAACCTGTCGTCCGTACAGAGAGTCAAGCAGTGCAGGGGAGAGTGTGAGTTATATATAAAGACAACTTGCTTGGAGCCATTTTGTCGTATAAACAACCGAAATACATGACTTTATGGTGAGAAAATTGAATTACTTTGCGCCACTGTTACTACTCCTACCAGTGACATATATACCTAGTCTATTATTATTAGATAGTTTTATCACCTGGGCTTGTTTTTCAGAGCTTTCTCTACCACTGCCATCACCATCATCAAGCACACACTATTTCCTCATTAATGCAATCCCCCGACGGTTTATTTCTTATTCGTTCTATCACAACCATGATACATTATTTATACAAGAAATCCTTTTAGAAATAAAAGCGTGTAGGTATGCATAAGCTCATAATTGTTTCTTCTACAAATGTGAACTCAAGCTCAGCAGCAGTTGTGAGTTTCTGCAGGTATATGTATAACAGTTAAAGTGAAATTCACCACGCTTTTAGATTGATTTACCTTTCATATCATATATTCCCAGTGCACATTACTTTCATATCGCACCTTTAGCAGGAAAATCGAACACAAAATGGAACAAAATCGGGAAAACTGAAAATATACAATGACTGATTAATGAAAATTTCAGTAGTTAGAGAGAGCTAGATTCCCTATTTCATGGAAAGTTGGCTGTCGAACAAAGCAATAAAAGTTTGCTAATAAAAGTTAGAAGTTCTGTTAATTTATTATGGAGGACGGCATGATTAACGGTATGACGGACAGAGCACTCAAGGATAATATGCATTTATATCCAGTATCATTTCAAAATGCATTGATACTACATTCAACATTGGTCGTGGCAGCATATATAAAGGTAGGTACAGTGAAAATTGTAGATAATTATGACGAGAAAACATTCTATATAGGAAAGGCACTTTCCTCGGGAAAAGTGAAAGCTAATTTAATAGCGCTGATGTCTCAACTCATTTACAAATAAAATGGGGGAAGCGATAGAGGTACGCGAAAGTTATACACACAAGCGTAACTTACTACCATAATGTAATAATTGGTTGTTATTTTGCAAATGCAAAGTTTCAGCAGAAACTAGTTAAAACTAAACTTCCTTTTTGTTTACCACACTACTCTTTGATATGTATGTGGCCAATGGAGTTAATGTTTAATTAAAACCCCAGTTAGGTAAATACTTTAGTAAATATATATGATGAAAACAAAATAACACCAATTATTATTGTTTCGTTTAGTGGCTTCGATATCAGCACAAGGGTTGATTGAATAACTTTGTAATTTAGATAAACAGCTATCAATATACATAACTACCGATACATAAGAATGCATAGCCTGACTGACAAAACCTATTATGAAGCCCGAGTACAACATTTATAGTGCTTCAAATGTTTGACAAGTTGTAGTTTATCTTTTGTTTATTGACTAGCTTTCTAAAGTCAGAAGTGTTTATTGTCGACGTAGCTGTCTGTGCAGAAGAAAACAAAACTTAAACTTGCTTTCTAACTGTCTTTGTAATTTGCTACTTTGTCGTCTTTAAATTTGTTTACTCTTCTAATCAAGTGTTATCTAGCACACTACCTATCCCTATTGTCAGAAAATTGTCTAAATACATTAGTTTATTTAAGATAGAGAGATAGATACATAAGCTCGTTTGATTTTGAACACCAAATATTATTAATTATATGTAAAACAAGGGGTTATTAGTGGGAAATTAAAGTGAAGATGTTAGATTTATTTATTTATGATTTCATGTTATTATGAAACATTTAAATGTATTTCTTCTGACAGAAATTCCAGAAAAACACTTGAATATTTCAAGTTTTTCCACCAAAAGGAAGATAGTGAGACACTGGTGCACGCGTAAACTGACATCATCAATGATGTTGAGTGGAGACCTCTTTATTACTTTGAAGTGGCATGATACACGCACGCATACGACAGGATTGATGAGAAGAAAGTAAATGCTACTGTAAAATAGACCTATTCTATAATACATTATCTAAGATGTTTATAATTTATAAACAAACAACTAAAAAGAAAGTTCCTTTCTCCTTGTTTAATTTCTGAGAAAATGATAGGGATGAATGAAATGCATTTTAAAGATACCTGTTTACAGTACGAGAAAGGAGGAAAATAAACTAAAAAGAAGTTCAAAATTAAATCAAGAAACTGTCTCTATTAAAAACTATGAAATGATAAAACTGCTGACAATGGTGTACACATGATGTTATTATTGGATTAAAATAAACTTCTTTCTTTGTATGCAACAATGTATGCTTGTCAAGGGAAGCAGTAAAGTGACTGCATCAAACTGCGTGATAATAACTGGATTATTCAACGTCACTTTATGACAGCAAACGTTATTACGCCAAGGCTGAAAATTAATATAATTTTATTGTTAAGAAACGGGAGCCGAGGGACATGCGATGATGATAGAAGAGCACAAGAGAGGAAAGAAAAGTTAATTTTTGGTTATAAGGGGAAATTCTGAGAGGAAACATTACAAAGTGTGCTTGTATATGAAACGTGTATCAGTAGTAGTATAAATCTATTTAGTACAAATGTGGGACAAGCAACACCCCTTTACCCTGCTTGGCTCCATTTCGCACATCGTAAAAAGGAAATGATTTTAAAACAAGAATAGAATGTCCCTATCGAGTGAAACAATACAGCCATATAGTCATCCTGCTTTTAAGTTTGCGGAAAGTCGTTGATGTTACTATTTACTATTATACTGCTACCATTACCCAAGACAGCAAGACTGCAGAGTTTAAGCCTTTCTATTGTTGTTTCCTTATATCAAGCCTGACCAGAAGAAAGCAAACTGAAGACATGGGCGGCTACCTAAATATGTAAATATTTTTTATAGTGGGTTGGGGTGGAATATGGATAAAGAACATTTTCTCCCTGTATTTATGCTTTTATACAAAAGTAGTAAGAGAATTTGTTGCATATTTTTTTTACCAAAGTGAAATAAATGCCTTGAAGGTTCTTGCCAAGCAAAAAGACCCACGGTGGGCTTTCAAGGCCTGCTGCCTGATTGCCTCTTTGGGCCCTCCTTTCTACGCCTTTGCTATCCCTTTTCCCTTTTTCTTTTTAGTGTAACATCAAAAGTATTTAATACGCGCATATTCTCTTTTAACTTTTTATTGAAAAACATTGTTGCCTTTTCCTTCAGGGGAGTTTTCCGTCCAAGTGTGCTTTCACGTCAGCAGACAAGACACCCTCCTGGTGGCGAAGCTTAAACTTGCATATGAACGCCCATTTTAAGTTTTTGTATTAGTTTTTGAGGATTTTAAAAGCTCCAGCTACTTTTATAGATCATATGAGAGAAATAATATGTATACTGGTAATAATAATTGCATACAATTTCAACGCGACATTGGTGCTGGAATCATAGAAAAATCCCTCGAATGGGCTTAAGTTTCAAAGGGTTGCTTAAGAATGCACGATATAACCCTGAAATAAGTATTGGAGCTTAGCAAGGACAAGGTGTACCTGTACATAAAGCTGCACGAGATACTTACAACAGAGTGGTACTTACGGTCACAATGTCTGTTACATATATTTAGTCGACATAAAAGGAAAGTTGTAGAGTGAAAGGGCTACACAGTGTTCTGCTGCTTATAAAAGTTTATTTTTCGTTCGTAGCCCACCGATTCCTCAAGGGCTTCACAAAAGGTGGGATATCTTGAAAGACTGCGACCCTTCGAGGTATGCAGAAATAACTGGTGGTAATACTCCAATACTTTCACTTTTCTAAGTTGACTATTGTGTAAGTCTGTCCATAGAGTAAAAAGGGTAAAGAAAGTCTTAAAGTATTTTTTTTAATTTAACAAAATTTTTATTTTTAAATCTGTGCCCACAAGTCAAATTTTCTGTATTGTACAACAAATATTGCTTCAAGGATTATAGCCAAAGTTTACATTAATCCATATTTTTCAGATTAGATGTTATGCTATATTGAAGTAGTGAAAACAAAATAAGTTTAGGTACAACAAATACGTATTTATATATTTATGCAATGTTAAACCAATACGTGTACAAAAATTTGAGAATATTTATTGACTTCTTTAGAGGATAAATGGCAGATGATGATTACGATTAACAATAATGGCAAAGGTTGACTCCTTTTAGTCTAAAGTAATTTAACGAAGCGGAAAAATGGTTAATTTTTTCCTGTGTTTTTATCTAACCTTGCAAGAGTTGCAAGCAATTTCTTTCATGATGAAAAGCCCACTAGCAAAAATACTTCTTGGAAATGGGACGTACTGAATATTAAACGTGCTTGCTTACGTGGATAGTCCTTCAAACACGAAAAGAATGCACGCGTGTACAGTTTGGCGGGGACCATTTCTTCCACACGGTGTTCAACAACTCGAGGTCTCTTACAAAAAAGGATAAAATGCCACAGAAAACACTCTAGATTGGGCCAAGATGATACCTGACCTTCTAGAAAAAATTCAACCTCGCAAAGCATAAATTTGTAGTAGCAACAGAAAGAAAGGAAGTTGAGCATTAATGAAAATATTTTCTGGATGTCTGTATTCTTGAGAACTTTCTTTGATGATTACACTTGGTATTTTCATAATAAGTATTTAAAATGTTTCATTTAAAGGGGTAGAGAGTCCGTAAAAAAGGAGGTCTGGACTGTGAACAAAGCCACGACTTTGTTGGAGGTTTGAAGGAAAGTTTATTGAGTACGTAGCAAATAACTTTACGCAGTATAACTTTATTTAGTGTTTTATTTACACACGTATCTTATATGCACCTAAATAAACCTTCAAGACATACTCACATACTACATGTACGGTTGAATTTCTGTTGTGATTTTCCCTTCAAGATGAAAATGAAGCAGACAGTACACTGTAGTTGCGAGTCACCCACAAAACCATTGTGAATGCCATCGTATACTGTAAACAAACTTATTATGTATAAATATTCCCTGCGTTACATATAGGTATGAACATACATGGACACAACACGAGCAACTACTTTTCATCACATCACCGCGATAGCAAATTTTCCATTTTCCCACTCTATGAACATCCCGAGCTCCGACAAAACTTTCTTTTAAAGAATAAACACTGCGGTCGGCTTTTTCCTGCTTGAGAAACACAAACATGAGATTCTTCTTAGGATTTCTAGGTTAGCTATATAACCCACAGAAAAGGAAAACTAGAATTAGTGTTCATCCTACACACGTCATGGATTACAAGAGTAAATTTAGCCATGTCTTTTCTAGAGAGCGAGTTTCGTGTTACCACATTTTTGTCTGGAGAAACGCGAAAAGCTCACTACATCAGACCATTAGTCATTTTTGTTGAGTGTACAGCAAGTTTTTATTGTATACGGAAAGTGTGTGTGCTCCTTTTGCAGAAAGTAAAGACAAGCAGAACATTCTAATGATAATAATACAAACGAATATAACACCAACATCACAGTCAGTATCATCATCATCATCATCATCGTGGTCACTGGGAATGCATAGTGTGCACACACACAATTACGAATTATCTGGTGGTGGTGGCAGCAGCGTTGATGATCATCACCGGCAACAGCAGCAGTACTATTATCGCATGATGGTTTTATTAAGCGAAAATTTCCGCGAAATAGAGCACAGTGTATAATGATGATGGGAGGTTCCTGCTTAAACTCAGTCCTGTACTACTGTTTCTCAGGCAGAATTTCTTTTTCTTTTTTTCAACAAAAAATTGAAGCAGAAGCAGCGTTTCGTTTCATAGAGGGGTGCAAAAAGAATAGCATCGAATAAAGGAAAGTTTGAATTCGGCAGAACAAAGTAGAGTTTTTTCCCTGGGTTTACCGTGGCAGTCGTGTTACTGATCCGAGAAAGAAGATACCTAACAGAAAAAAATGTAAAGTAGGTCGCTTTGATGGTGGAAGCAACTTTTTTTTTTGGATAACCTGCCCGATTCTAGGCGTAAAGACTTTTTTATATCTGTAAAGGAACGATTGCGAAATTGATTACGTTGTGTAGAACCAAATTGATAATATAAAGTTTTAAAGAAGTATGTATGTAACACCTCCATTATAGGGAAATAATAATACAAAATAATATTAATGCATTATAATATGTTCACTTTTATAGAAATTTCCTTGGAAGAGTTGTTCGAAGTTTTTAGAAAATAATTATAATTTAATCCCTAGTTAAAACATCGAATTTGGAGCAGAAAATAATACTTCAAAACTTTCAGAGGGCCAACTTCGATTCAATTCCGGAAAAACTGTGATTGAACTAGATCATTGCAGTGGGGTGTGGGGTATACGCATACATATATATTGCGTTATCGTTATATGTACGTTAGTCCAATCTATACTGTTTATCGCAACCGTTGTATTAAACTATATTTACTTCCTCACAAACAAACAACCTTGACTTTACATTCCTAACCAACCAAAATAAGTTTTCAGCCTGGCAACCTTAAGTCTCAAGCATCGTTTTCTTTTCAGTGCCCCCATCGCCGGAAGATTTTCCAAGAAAATGTCACTAATGACGTGTGACAGAAAAAAGGGGTGACATTATTCCACATTTTTGAACAGCGAGAGCTTTACAGAAGAAGACGTCATTGAAATTAAAATACAACAAAGTCCTTTTCAGTTTTTCTTCATAAGTCTCGTTTTACGTTACAGCTTCCTTCTTCCGTTGTTTAATTAACAGTCTGTTAATATTAATAAATAAATGCAGTGTGTGGATAACACAAGCACGTTTATATTTTGTCATAGAACATTTTTAATATCTTGTTACACATTGAATTTGTGAGTGATTCTTCACACAAAAGAAAGCAAATAATATCACCAACCACCACCATTTAATATGAAATACACTAATGAACATATATTGTATTCTGAAATCCACCCAACCATTGAAAAGTTAGCACCGCCAAACCAATTCGCAGGAACACTTAACGTAGGCAAAGTCACGACCACAGCTGGTGCTTTAATTTCAAAAAGTAATATCTACCGGCGTTCATTAACTAAATCACTATTTTTTCTGTCCTTTCTATCCCGCCAACACGCAGCGCTTGTACCATGAACGGTTCGTGCATTCCGTTTTAAACAAAGAACAGCATAATCCGCTGCGGTGTCCTTTGGGAAATAAAGTAAACAGACAGACAAATTAAACCGAAAAAGGTTGTTTAGCTGGGAGTTGAGTATTACAGGCAATACGCCTGCTCTAACTTTTTTTTAGTATGCACCGTTGTAATTTTCACGGACACCTTTTTACAGAATACACCATACTCATCGTAACTCTTTTTTGTTTATTTTCACATGGTATCATTTTCATAAATACGTGCAACACCACGTGTGATTGTCAGTATCACTCAGCTAAAAGTTCAGTGTTGTTTGGTTTTGCGTCCGATCTGTCGGATAACCTAAAACGGAAAGGAACACGTATTTGTGTGATTATACTGTCCCACACGTGGCGCGCGGTTCTTCAATTTTGCCTATAATCATAATATTTGAACACAAATTATGTGTGGCCAATAGTGTCGTTTTTAATGTGTTCAAAAACAAAATGAATTTAAAGTAGGCATTAATTAAAAATTATGTTCTATTGATTCCTTACATTAATTTTTAATTTGACTTTTTTTTCTCCGTGTACATAATTCACAGGGAGGTAGTCTCCAGATGCCCCAGCTGTAGAAAACCCTTCATTGTGAGAAGAAGTACTATTTATACACTCATAAAATTAAACAAGACGCAGAATAGAACACACAATTTAATAAAATAAATCCTCCCGGTCTAGTTAGGAAAAACGTCAACTTTTAGTATCTACCAAAAACCTTTCATCTTGACTCTAACAAACTTCCCAAGATATTGTGCCTGACTGCTTTTGTGGGTGTCATGTAGTAACCCAATAATATTTAATGCTAATAAAAAGGAAAATTGCCACCACTTTCACCGTTGCCGAGCTTAATAACTACCATTATAATAAAGAGCTGAGATTTAAGAAAACACTGTGATATATGTAGCACAAGCACATTTCTGAAACGACAAAAAAACTGTATCTACTTTCCCCCCATTTTATTTCTCTGTATTATACTACCAGCTTGCCAAATAAAATCAAGGCAAGTACGGCCCTGACTGCATCCATACAACCACTACCACCACCATCGGTAATTGAGCAATTATACGAGAAAGAGCAGAAGGTTTCCAAGAATAAATCACCACCGTCCCACTACCATCATCTTCATCACACGTAAAATGTAATAATACTTGTGTGTAAGAGAAGGATGTACATTTGTATATTAAACACACACATGGATACGTGCGTCTCTGTCGGTATAGATGTATGTCATGTAGTAGTATAAGTGGTCCAAAAGACGCAAAAGCTCTGATAGAAAAGAGGCTTTCGTATTACAGTAAGAACAAGTATTGAGGTAGTGCGGTAGTCATTTTGTTTTAGGAAATATATATGGCCCTGTTTGCACGGTTCTTTGCGTCTCTCTCTCTCTCTCCCCAACAGCAAGAGAGCATTATGAGATGAGGGAGCAAAACCACTTTCACGCATTAGATTGGACGGTGACCAATTAAATTAGAGAAGTGACTTGCGGTACGCTTTTTACGTTTTATCGTTCACATCCAGTATAATATAACTAACTAGGCTTTCACGCATGAGGATGGTAATTGTGGTGTGAGGAAATAACTACTATACTCTCAATACATACATACACCAATATTGGAGAATGTTCCAGAGAAAAATAGTAAATGTTCCGTGTAGAAATAAAATAAATAAGAAAAAATCTTACAGAGCGTAACAGATTACATTTGAACCGGCATATAGTCTTTCCTTGGGATTTTTTAAAACATTTTTATACTGGGTTATGATTGCAGTGGCAGCACTAGCAGCACACTAGTACGTCCTGTAGCGAGTTGTATAACAAAGCGTGAGAGCAGAGATTTGTGCTGGTAGTGTAACAAAAGAGAAAGGTGAAAAGGAGAAAAAAGAGACGGCAAAAACACTACCGTCCGTGCATGACATTGTCATTATCAGGGACACAGAACACAAAAAAACCACATTGAAAGTGAAAGTGTTATGTATGTTCATTCGTACGTAACGTCAGTGAACGTTGCTAAAGTATGTATGTATGTGCGTAAATTTAGAGGTTATTGTATACAAAATTAGATGAAACTATACCGCTGAAAAAATCTGTGGTTTCTAGTCTCCTAAATTCTTTGGTCTTTGAACGTCAGATAAAAAAGTAAGTAATATACACATCGTGTATAAAAAATCCTTGCTGTTTTCATTGTCTCTTGGTACTTTCGTTTTGAACCCTATTTTGTCGTATTGAGTCGAGTTGGTTTACAGCAGGGGGGCTACATTCAGGTTTTAGCGACATTATGTATCCAGCGTTCGTCTCCAACAGTTTAGCACATATTTTGTGATGATAATGGTAAAATTTGTTAATAGCTCTGTTGATAATCGCAGCAGTCGGCATGTCATGTCCTAGTCCGGGCTTTCCTCTTGCTTCATTTGTTCCTAGAAGTGTGACGAGAGGAGGGAGGCGAAGATCATCATGATGATATACTTAGCTTGTAATAGTATTTTAACTTTCATCTGCTGCTAGTAACCTCCCACAAAAGTGCCATATACCTAGGCGTACAAATTTTTTTTCGCTAAGCTAAATAAGATGTTTCCAGTAACATGCCAATTGCCCCATACCATATGCAGAACCAATATGAACCAAACCCTGATTGAGAATAGACGATCAAGTGGAATGGGAAGGGGAAAATGGTAAGAAATTGGACATATTTTTTTATCTCCGAATGTACTCCTACTCAGACTATAGAACTCAGAGACGGCCAAGCCATCGAACTGAAGAGAATTATCTTGTTTCATCACCTCAGCAGCCGTCTCCTATTTCTGTGTCGTTTCCTCATTTCTTATATTAGTACAGATTATGTCCCTTCTTTACCTAGTTTGATATTGTAGAGAGTAGAAAAAAACTGAGCTGGTTTGCTTTCTCTTGCCAACATAATCATTTTTGGAGCAAACTAACAGCATCTTGGAAGTATGAGTCTGTAACAAGCAGGAAAAAACAATATCTGCACATTATGTATTTTTGTGGCGCGTGCACTGTGTGTATATTGCTTACTCCATTATGTATCATACTTAACGGCAACAGTAGACACCGGAGAAAGGGAGAAAAGTAATAAGGACAATAATAACAACTGTAAAGAAAATAGATATTGTCTGTGAGAATGACGACGACGTCGAGGATGATAATGATGTTCATGTTCCTAGGCTCCTTCTGTTTTCGATTATGACTGTGATGATGACGACGACTATCTACTAAATGAATAAGGAAGAAACTTGTATATAAGGAGGGATATGTAATGTAATAGAAATAACAAGAACATTCACACATTTACTTTTTCTTCTGAGGAAAAAAAGGAAAAAGAGAGGAAGTAAGAGCGAGAGAAAGAGAACAAGCAAGAAGATGAAGACCACGAGAGAAAATAGAAATGACACCTTAATGTTCTAATACGGCTTTACTTTCACTTTTTGTTTTCTCTCTGGATTTTTTTCTTTCATTTTACCTTTCGTTGCACTACACACTGCAAGCATGTCTGTCGATCCTAATAAAAATAGTTAGCGGTGCTATTATGAACAATGATAATAATAACCGGGAATAATGGCAGCGATGTTAGCAATGACACTGTAAAAAAGCTTTTTGTACACCCTACTGCTGCGTGTTTTACCCCAGTAACAGAGCTAATGGAGGAAATGCCTTGTTGTTCTTTTTATTAACGGTTACTCCCGTTATTGCCGTGTGATGCTGGTTAAAGAGTAATTCACTACTGGACTAATATTATAAAGCTAGAAAAAAGAAGCAAAAATATTTTCTTATGGGTTTTCTATTTTTAAGGATGCAACCTGCGTGCGTGCATATCTAACTGCAAGTGTGTACACAAAAAAGAGATGAGAAAAGAATGTTTTCTAAACTATCGTGGAATATTGTTATTATGAAAACTTGCTCCTTTCAAACATTTCTTCTCATTTGACTTGCACAGTGGTGGCAATGATAGCGGGGTAAACATAAAAACGAAACAAACAGGGGGAACGAAACAACGAGATGAGAGTGGGCACAGCTGCAAAGACAATATAGTTAAGGACTGAAAGTAAAAAGAAAAACAGTGCAAGAACTCCATGCTGGAATCATGTCTTCATGATGGCAGTGATGATCATCGTGATAGTGTTGGTATGTGTCGTGTGACTTTCTTCTATGTAGGTATATATAAATTTAGGGATTTTGTAGAAATGCAGACTTAATGCAGAAAAATGGGGATTTCCCTTTTCAACATTCTAGAAAATCTTACTTCCCTTTACATTTTTGTGCGATGATGATGATGATCTAACCGTGATTTTCATTTTTCCCTGGGAAAGAAAACGTACAAGAAAAGATTTTTGTTAACTTTTTCTCATAGTTTTTTTCCCCAAAATAGGTGATAGAGTACACGTGCGATAGAGGAAAGAAAAAGAACAAGTAAATATTCAAAAGCGAGATGAATAAGAAATTGTTGGGGAAAATGGTAAAAAGTAAAAAAAAAGTGTTGGTTGTTGTACTTTGTGCAGTAAAAGCAGGAAGGGAACAACAACATATTGCAGCAAGTTTTACTTCTGGTACAAGATTTTTTGCTTATTATTGTAACGGTAACGTCAACTGTTAGTACAACTCTCACTTGAAAAAAAAGAAAGTTTTCTTAGAAAGGGCAAGAGAAAAAGTTGTATACATTTTATGTATATGGAAAAGAACGCAGCAGAAAAAAAAGAAAATGAAGTGGCATGCCAAGAAATAGTAACAGTTAAAGAAAAGGAGAGAGTGTATATATACGTATGAATTGAATTGTTCAGAAAGTTGCATCGACAGAAGAAACGGAAAGAAAAAACGGAATAAGGAGGATGACACAAGTTTGTGCTTTTTGATTCACGGTTAACGACGTATTTACACACATCTGCTCCCCATCATATCGGCAAGAAGAAGAAAGGGAACAACCGTAAAAATTCTACAACGGAATAGCAACGATCTAAGAAACGCAATTTGAAAGGAACACCGACGGTAGCATTGTTATGTTACCATATGAGTGCATATTACATAGATACAGATACTCAGCTTATAACTGTTTGTTACTTTCAAATTAAGAGTCATCAATAAGCAGTAGGCATATCATCAAAACTACCGTATAAAGTTAAAACCACACTCTATTAAAAGTAGCAGCAGTCGTACAATTTCGCAAAAACAATTAGAAATACATATAAGAAGGGAATTCTAAAAACAAACAATGAATTTTTAAATTGTTTCTGGTGATAAACTTATAAACGTAGCAGACGACTTTACAACTTGTTACCAGCTATTTTAATGTGTTTTTTTTTAAATTTTAGCAAACCAACACGAGCAGATTTTAAAGTAGTATGAAACTGTGGTGTGAATTTTTATCACATTATTACTACCTATTCGTTAAAGAAGAATGACCATGAGTGACTAGTGACTTGTATTGGTAAGATATATTACCACCAGAAGAAATAAAGATTACATACCAGACCGTTTTAGGAAAATGGGTTCCACTCGCCCGTCGCTCCGATATTCAACCTTTTAATTAGATTACGATCTCCAATGATGCATTAGATGTACAAAATGCACGAGTGTATGTATAATTAGCCATATCATAATTTATAAATGGTACTAACAATTGTAGTCGTGAATACCAAATGCCACATTAAACTTTTATCACTGCAAACGCATCAGATTAGTGATTTACAGCATTATTTATGATTTTGTCGTATAGATTATTTTTTAAATAAAAACATCTACCCACTCACCACTCACTCTATGCACTAACATATATTCCGATATAAGGCTTACAACCAAATTCTTTGTTGCAAAAGAAAGGCAAACAGTGTGAATCTTATACGCAATTTTACTAAATGAAATTATCCCAAGGAAAGCGTGTTCTCACGTTTGCGACATTAGCCTTGAATCCATTTTCCATCGTATTGCAAAATATAATTTTTGTCGCTGTTCTATGTAATAATATTTCAACTTGAATACTAGCTGAAGAAACTCTGTAGCATTCCATTGCCCTGCATTACCATATTATAGGCAGTAGTATTAGCATCACATGTTAAGTACATACACTATATTCCATGTCTATTTCCTTATTACCAAGGTATGAAGAAAAATTAAGGGAGCAAAGAGGCAATATATGAAATATGACGGCATATGGCGTCGTGTCCGACACAATGTACAAAATTTATTCCACCATCTTTTGAAATAAAAGAATATTTTGAAGCAAAGCCCATTTTGTCGGCACGATGTAGTTTGATAGATATGTCGTACTCACTGCAAGTAGACACCATCGTCATCACCATCCTCGTCTCTGAAAAGAGAACACTTGCACACACTGGAAAAAAGAACCAAGCCAATAATCCCAAAAACATGAAAATGTTTTATGCATGTGAACTTTTGTATCATATGCTTTATTGCAGGGTACTTTTCTTTATTGTTCCTAGTTTCAATCTCTGTGCTGACTGGAGAATGCTCTTTTTTCTTACAAATGTCTCTTTACCTACAACGGAGGCATACAAAATTTGAATTTATTTGTCCATTATTTGAGCACTGGCAGTTTGGCGTAGGATTTCTTCAGTTTATAAATACAGCCTGTATCCATGAACTAGCTGAAGCTTGTCATGTTGCATCCCCACAATGTCGTTAGTTTTAAGATGAAGAAAAAGGCAGCCCAGCAGTCACCCGATGTCTAAGTATAACATAGTCACAAATTGGAATGCATTTGGGCTTTTCGTACGTTTATGCAGGTACAGCAGCAACTATGGGGAAATTATGTGGCTGAACTAAGAATCCACTTTCACAATGCATGTACTCTATGTACACAGTGTGCGCACATAATAATAACACATGCATACAAAGGAAGTACACACAAATTATGCACCGGGCCGTACCGGGGTGCCCGGTAAGAAAATTGTTATTCAAAAGATGTAACGAGATACGTATAGCTTTACTATAAGTTTTAGGTTTGTTGCTTGCAGCTTTTACACCCTACTTGGAATTTTTTGTGAACGATTTGGGTTTTGAACGAAGCGATAACATAAAATGGATTACAACAACTGTGATGACTAATTAGGAATGATGAACTACGGATTAAAAGTTTTACAAAATCTGGATCAATGACAAGCTACACTCATAGAATCGAATTGTTGAATACATTGCATTGTATATTTAAACCCATTTATATTTGATTATTGAATATTTTATGTATACATTTTTTTATGAATGTCGTCAAACTTTGCATCTTTGCAGTTTTGACAAATGCTGCTAAGTTAAGCTTGTTTTTCAAACCAAGGCGGATTGTGATTGCACATACATCGAAAAACGTAGACAACCTGATTTCAATTTTACTAATGCGGGAACATTGTAACCTTTGCCCTGCAATATAAGCAGTATTTGTCACTGCACCACTTGCATGAAAATTGTACTTAGGCTTCTGTTTACATTTTATTTTCATTGCACGTTTTCACTTAGCTTTCACAGCTTTCCCCGACAACACTGTAGTTTCGCGCATCAGTTAGAACAGAAGCGGAGTGTTGATGACAGCGGTAGTGTCAATACAAATAATAATGTGCAGTAGTACAACCACTATCTTTTNGTTTTCACTTAGCTTTCACAGCTTTCCCCGACAACACTGTAGTTTCGCGCATCAGTTAGAACAGAAGCGGAGTGTTGATGACAGCGGTAGTGTCAATACAAATAATAATGTGCAGTAGTAACAACCACTATCTTTTGCACCTACTACACGACTTGACTGTAATCGTCAGTCGTGGTGCTGGTGGCGGTGGCAATTTTTCTGCGTACGACTGTGACTTTCCCCATTTGTTTAAAATGACTAGACACACAACACACACAAGACGAAAAATGGTAACAAATAGGGACTTTTTATTGACTTTGCTCGCCTTCTCGTTCTCCACTGAAATCATTATTTTTTTCTCGTTCTCTTTTCTTTCTCTTGTGAGTTTGTTTGTTGACTCGTGTTGATGTACGCTTTCTCTAGTCTCTCTAGGTTCTTTATATACTCTTCGAACAAAAAGCTCCTGTCATACAGCTGCAATACAACAACGTAAACGAATCTGTTTGGAAAAAACGAAGATTTTGTATATGTCATCATCATTACTGTGTGTGTAATAGAAAAAAGTGTGCAGTGAGTCAACGAAGAGAGAAATATTGACAGAGTGAACGTGTGATGATGCAATTTTGTTTCATTGTACCTAAAATAAAATAATAAACTTTTACCATTTTCTATCTCTCTCTCTCTCTTCCTTTCCTGCCTTCAAATTTTCAACGTTGTACCTCGAAAATTGTCGTTCTGCTTTTTTTCTCCCGTTGTGTCACTCGACTTGACTGTGTGACTGGCTGCTTCCTTTTCATACGTTTGTCCTGTATGCTGGCACTTATGAAGAGGATGAATAACTTTGTAACATCAAAGAGTTTTTTTTGTTCCATTCTTTGTTATTGTCTGATGAATCGTTGTTGTATGTTAGCTTCTTCAGCATACAGCGCAGCTTTGAACATAAACGATTTACTTTCATGTGCCTACAAACGTATTCCAACAATTGTGTCAGTATAAACTAAACAGTAAAGAACAAATAACGATAAAGTTATTTTCGTAGAAAAAACTTAAAACACAAGCGTGTAATGTTCAACGGGTAACTAGGTACGTGGTACTATCTTCTAATATAGTTATAATGATTGCTCAATTTTAAAATACTTTCCGGTTTGCTGTATATGCGTTAAAATATCAATTACTCATGACATGGTGTCTGTCTGTTAGGGAAATTAGTTATTAATGTACCTCATAACGAGTACGTAATAATAACAATACGACACAAAAAATGCCAATTCACGCTTACAAAACGCCGTTACAATAAATAAATACATCAATAAGCGATAGCTGCTAAACTAACTACGGATGATTCACATGCCCGGATATACCTACTAGGTTAAATATCGAATTAAGTATAAAAACACATGGTATGGCCGATATTTTTCAAGTCGAATCAAAATTATATTTTTAAATGTCAACTTAAAACCCCGTGTACACCTTAATATTAATAATGGACTGTGGATGGAGCATACTCAAGAACAAAATCAAAAATGTCAACTTATCTTCCCGATGTATGCTGATATTGCTGATGGATACTTACTGCATTAATTGCGCGTTAGGTTGATAAACAGGGTCAAACACACGTTGGCAATATGTAATTGTTAGAGGTGGAAATTGTATGATTTGCATAT
>JAHZNB010001922.1:0-12003 GCA_027744295.1 Callyntrura guangdongensis
CATGCTCATTGAATTGCTAAAAACTTGATATTTTGGCTTGGAAGGCGACCTGGTATCGCTATACAAAATTTGAGCTAATTTGGCTAAAGTTAAGTTTTTGATCCCCCAAATAATCTTCGGAGGTCGACTAAATTTGCTGAAATTGCACTTCAGAGATGCCACAAACCTAAGGCATCTATGTGCCAAATTTCAGCCATTTTGGTTAAAGTTTAATTTTTGACCCCCCAAATGACCCCCTGGGGGTGTACCAAATTTGCTCAAATTATATCCCAGAGATGCCACTAGCCTAAGGTACCTGTGTACCAAATGTGAGCCAAATAGGCTGAAGCGTCTGGCCTGTAGAGTGATGACAGACGGACGGACGGACGGACAGACAAACACGCTAATCTCAATACTTCAATGAATCTAGATTCATCGGCGTAATAACATTATCCTCAGACCTCAATACCGTTTGTCATATACTCGTATAGACTGGTCTCCCACGGATGAGTTTGCCCGTGTGCTATAAAATTCTAGGTTCTACTCAAGATATATATTTAGAGACATCGGAAATTATTCCAATGTTCTTTCGTAATTACTAATTAGAATAAACAGGTGTTGTAAGGAACTTATAAGGAAATCAAAAAAATAAAACCAAACTGAAATGTGGAGACATGTTCTTATGTAGATTTAACAAAACACCGAAAGATTTGCCTTTTCCAAAGTAGTTTTATTTTACCATTTAAATGTGTGTGACGGTCTCCGAAACATTGATCTTTATTTCTGCAATTCAGCTTTTGGAAACCCTTCCTACAAAGTACAAGGCTATAAAAAGTAACTGCTTTCACTGTATGGATAAAGGATTATTATTGTTATTTATAACCAAATTCCCATGTTACTGACCTGAGTTCGAATAGGTAGGTCATTACCAAAAGGCTAAAAATTGTATGACAAGTTATGACGGCAAGAAGTGTGGAACTGTACTTTTTTGGATAACTTTTGGTTATATAAGTAGTCATTATGAATAACAGATCCTTAGAATAATCTTGATGGCCGTAAAGTAGAGTAATAAGACAATCATTTTTATGAGAACATGCAATTTTCTACTAATTTAAGTAATTCAATTTAATTGTAAAAATCTTCTTTTTTTTCTTCAATTATGTTAAGCTGACAAGATTTTGAAATTAAAATTCGACTAACATAAGGCTTTAATCAATTTTTCTTTGTGATGATGGTAGGACCTGGGAAGATCGATTATATAATCTATTATTATGCTATTTTCTTAAAATGGAATTGACACTACGACGTTCATGTTGGAGGTTGTGAGCTTTGCTCTTTCCAGTGTTTATCCACTATTTTTTTCACGTGAATAACAGAAGCGTCTTTTTCTCCGCTAACGTTCTCAACCCGGTAAGGCGGCGATATTGTTACTTCGTTCAGCACAATAATTTTCTCTCCTTCCCAGTTGACATCATCAATTCTGAAAATACGCAAATAAACATTGATATTAGTAATTAGTGATCGAATTGTGTGTACATCACTTGCAAATTGAAGAAATATATTGCCACACGTTTTCGTTATGGTTAAAAACAATTTCCTTCCTTCAGGGGCCACGTCTGCTGATAGTGCACGAATTCTTGCCTTTTTAAGGCCTATTGACTTTGTCCTACGTTTCTCCAACTAAAGTATTTAAAGATTATCAATAGATTATAATTAAAATTGCAAGATATTTAAAATGTTCTTTTACATGAGTTATGAAACAAATCTGTATCACCTTGGTGAAATCAATTGCCTTTAAATTATCTACAGGAGCGCCGTCTTCAATGCTTAATTTTTCTATACAGTCAGCGTTAATGATAAACATGTCATTATTGCTGGCCTTGCCGTTAGAAGCTGGGGATTCTGAAATTTGTGTATTATTCAAATTATTCTCTGTTGCATGTGAGCTGTTTCTTGTATCACGTTCAAAATCGCTGAATCACAACGCTGAAAAACGCTAACTTCTTTATAAAGCAATACATTTGTCAGAATTTTGGACAGGATAGCCTTGCCTTATCAGCTAATCATTTCTTTAACAACTTTAAATACAGCATAAAACTTACTGACAATTAACAACCGCGAAGGGGTGTGAAAAGCTTGTACTTGTCCCTCCACTTCACCTCCTTGATAACGGCATTTTATGTAGCTTCCAACTGTGAGATGCGCATTCTGTGACAAATCGGCGTTTCTATCATCTGCCATTCTGATTACAGCTGTACCGCAGTTGTTGCAACTTAACTATAAGTCTTTTAATTTGCCTAAAACTATACTTTCTCTATATATAGATATTTACTCTCCTTTTTCTTTGTCCAATATGTACACAAACCAATCTTAAGTATACATAAACATTTATTATACTTTCTATTCTAGTAGTAGGCAGTGTCGTTGCTTCTAGAGTATATAAAAATGACGAATTTAAATACTATTTTGGTCTAGTATCACGCACTTACAGGAAGCAAGTGAGCTTTAAAAGTAATTACAAAGTACTATATTGGTATAATAAATATTCAATGAAATAATACTCATTTCACTCCGTGAATTTAAAAAAACTGCTAGGATTAATTGTTTATCATTGAATTAACCATTTACTCTAGCGAATGTCTCCTCCATTCATTCGCCAATACGAATCAGCATCAAACTGACAGTAAGACTTGCACATACTTTTTTGCTTTGGATTGGAAAGTTATCGGTGCAAAATAAAAATATTAGTATTATGGTAGGGCTACGAACTAAAGTGAAAGATGATAATATTAGGTAGCAATGCGGAGGCAGTTCAATTCAATGTTGTTGATTGTGTGTTATGTGTGTATTGTTGTTGTGATGTGAACCTATTATTAAATACCTATACACCTGAGTTGAGTTTGAGTTGAACATACAACAACAGTAGTAGAGATCACAGGACAAATTATACATCATTGACTCGGGCGAGTGCTAGTCTTTCAATTTTCCCACTGTTTCTTTTGTGAACATTATAATATATCTGATTCGAGAAGCTCTACTATATTGCATTCTGAAATCTCCCTGTAAACAAAACTTCTAACACAGTGTTAGTGTTGAGTGTATGACCAAAAAGCGTCGGCCGCAAGCCGCAATTGTAAAAATCTGTAGAATAGAAAAGGGAGAAGTAGGTATCGACTCNCTCCCTGTAAACAAAACTTCTAACACAGTGTTAGTGTTGAGTGTATGACCAAAAAGCGTCGGCCGCAAGCCGCAATTGTAAAAATCTGTAGAATAGAAAAGGGAGAAGTAGGTATCGACTCATTCGACTCTAAAATATATATATACCCGGCTTGATTTAATAGTTTCTTCGTTACTCCAGCAACTCATTCTAAAAAGCGAAAAAATAATAAATAGAACGCTGGAGCTGAAACGCATTCTAAAAAGCGAGAAAACAATAAATAGAACGCTGGAGCTGAAACGCATTATAAAAAGCGAAAAAAAAATTGAACGCTGGAGCTGAAGACTACACTTTACTAGTTTTCAGGGGTAACAAGTAACATTATTGTATCAATTTTACTTTCCAATAGTTAGTAATTCTATCAATTCATTGTTTTTATAGACAGAGACGGACAGAGTTACCTCAAACTCGCCTTGGTGAACGAATTAGTCGAATAGACTTGTACCCCGTTCTTAATTCCGACACCCTGGGGTAGCTAGGGATGAAAAACAAAAATGGGCTAAATTGAGTTTTTCGACCAATCCAGATGAGGATACAATTTTTGGCTTTGGGTGTTGACCCCCACGCACGGGCTCCAAGTTTGATCTTTCAACCCTTAACTTGGGGGTTATCAGGTCATCAATCTCGACGAGATTTTTCTGTTTTGTAATGTTCAAGGTTGATTAAGTTATTATGATTAGGGTGTGTTAGATTAGGTTGATTTGGCTAAATTGTATTGGTTACTTACGATGAATGACCGGAACGTGTACAAGAGGGATTTCCTTCATATTCTCATTACTCTTCTCAAGCTCAGTGTCGGTGATAATCCGTAGGTTACAACGGTTTACTGTTTACTAAATATCGTCAGTCAAAATAATTTTGTGGAAATTTTTTTGAAAACCTTATGGGATTTAACATGGAGAAATAAAACTGATAGAAGGGACCTGTGCTATTTTTTAATCAAATTATTTTCATGTGAAGCAAAATTGTTCCAAAATCATATTTAGAACATGAAATTATTTAAAAATCGTTAATTGGAACCGAGAATTGGAACACTTGCTTGTCATGAAAAAATTGACTTAAAAAATAGCATAGGGGTCCCCATCTATCAGTTTTATTTCTCCATGTTAAATCCCATAAGATTTCTATTGAAATTTCCACACAAAAAAAATTCTTGACGATATTTCGTAAGCAGTAAACCATTGTAACCTGAGGATTATTACCTACGCTTATCTTTATAAGAGTAATGTTATCCGAGAATATGAAGGAAATTGCTCTTGTCTCCCATCGTTAGTTACTTCCCGATAATCGTTATGTGGTTGCTGGAGTTATATGGTTGCTGCTGTGATGGTGGCGAGTTTTTACCTGTCTTTCGTCCTCCTCGGCTACTTTAGTCTCGTGCCGTGGCACAATACTATGAGAAATACACGATGCACAGGCCATTCAAATACGACAGGGTTTTTGTATATTTTCTTCAGCAGGACCAAAACGCTTTGGTTTTTATGCATTTGTAGAAGTTTCAATTTTATCAGAGAATTTACAGATGAGCAATGATTAAAAAAATTCATTACTGTTGTTTCACGAAAATTAATGCTGACAATAATATTCATAGGATTAAATTAATTTATAATATCAACTGGTATTTACAAAATATCATCATATGATTTTTATTGCGCATCATTACTGTAACTTTATATTCCGGTTGAATAACGTAATGTTAATGATCAGACTTCGGTAAGCGGATGTAGTTGCAGGTTAAAATATAAATGAACGTAAAACGTCCAAATTAAAATTACAGTTGGATTTACAAAAATTGTCGGATGAACTGACATGTATCAAACTCCCTCCACTTGATACTATTGATACTGTATTGTAATGTTGATCACTTATTTCTCGGAACAATGCAAATGAAAAAAGAAAACGATCGTCGATTCGTCTTGAAGGGTGTACAATTCGCAGGCCAACTAGCAAGAATACTATACAATCACGTCACAAATCATATACATAACAACCAAAGTTACGCATCCATAATTGAAACAAGTAAATTTCAGTACTATCACACACGCTTCTACAATTATAATCTAACACAATCTACTGAATGGAATGAGTTATAAATTTTAGTTTCTTTTAGCTTTGTAGCCACCAGTTTTTCATGGGAGTATTGTTATTTTTGTCACTGACTAAACACGGGGTTGACCTTAAAAGTCAATAAAATAATCGTACCACGCACAGTAATTGAAAAAACAAAAATACGTTTATTTAGCTCTTGAGTTTTTAGCTCAATAGATCCTATTATGCACAATGCACAAGAGGCAAATAGACATTAAAAAAAAGATTTTTCCCTGTGATGTAATATTGTTACTTAAGAAATTACTATACTGCCGTGATCATCAAGTATCATGATTTTCAAATGCGTCTAACCAGTAGTAAGTCATTTAAAAAAGAAAGTAAAATGAATAAAAGTCTGTACAGGAAGAATCTTGTACAGTCTGTCACTTAAGAAATTACTAAACTGCCGTGATCATCAAGTATCATGATTTTCAAATGCGTCTAACCAGTAGTAAGTCATTTAAAAAAGAAAGTAAAATGAATAAAAGTCTGTACAGGAAGAATCTTGTACAGTCTGTCTGTACAACTGTAAAGCAGGCATTCAGTATTGGCGTTAAATTCAGTCAATTAAATTTTAAGGTTTGACCCCCCATTTGATCCCCAAGGGGGGGGGGCCAAATACCCATCTTCGAACTCACCCGAGCTATTGACCATACCAATCGTTTGGCAAAAACAGAATTTCAAAATTCCATTCCCTTCAAGAGTTTTCGTGCTTACGGACGGACGGCCAGAAGGCCGGACACGATGGAGGAAAAGTGTAGGTAGTCACATAAGATGTGCCTAAATAAATAATGTGTAAATAGTGAAACGCAAATAATCCGACATAATGTACTAAGCATGTTTTATTTTTATTTACTGAACCATGAACTGGTAACACTAATAATACATACATAATTATTACACTAGCTAAGGAATACATTTATTATGAAAAGAGAGGAAAAACTTAATTAAAGTTTAAAACTTAAAAATTGTATGACCATGGTTACAATTATGCATTACCATATATGTAAATGGAAAATCGTAATGATTTCGATGATTTCGCCGATTAATTGAATAACCAAAATTATTAGCGAAGTTAGTACGACAACAGTAAATTAAGATTTAGAGTACATGCAACCTCTTTATTTAGAATTTGGCAAAGAACCAAGTAATATGTTTAGATGCAAGTTGTATTACTATATCAGGTGTTTCATTGAGTTACCATTTTACGTACATACCTATAAAATATTCACTTCCTTACGACAGGAATACAGTAAGAACTTTTAAGGTTTAAACGTTTAACTATAAATAGGGCATATATATACAAGAACACGTATCTCTACATACTCCTATTTGAATATCTGTAGTTATGTGGAATAAAAAAATCATTAAAGATTAATCAACTAAACACATGTAGAAGTAATGAACGTGTAAAACAATAGTATTAGCGTCCTTCTTTTAAGACGCATGAATGCTTATATCGTCTAAATCCCCATGACTTCTGGATATATCAGATTTGTCATCATATTCTAAATCACCCGACGATTCCTTTTTTGATCGTTTTTCTTGGCTACTACTTCTGCTGTGCCCAATGCTGTCCACACTCTCCTCGCGTTCACTACTGTCCTTTTTCTTTTTCTTACTTTTTGTTCTCTTCTTCTCATGACTGTGTATATGAAAGTCATACTTCAATAAATTTAAATTCTCTATAATCAGGTAGGATTTGTATATTATGTAAATATATGTACACAAATATTATGATTTACCTAGGTGAGCGAACTTTCCTAGGATGAGAACGAGAACGAGATCTACGTCGTTTTTTAGACTCTGGCTTAGGGGACCTGCTTCGTCTTTCTGACTTCTTTTTGTCCTTCTGGTTATCACTTTCGTCCTAAACGATACAACAAAGGTTTTGTATTTTATTCTTTACATAGGTATGTATAAATCAACATGAAAAATGCATATCATAAAAAATAATTAAGGTTTAATTATTAAATTATTATTTACCCCGTTTTCTTTATGATCCTTATCTTTAATTCTATCCTTTTCCCTATCTTTCTCTCTTTCCTTATCCTTCTTTGATTTTTTCTTGTCGTCTCGTTTTCTGGATCTAGATCTAGAACGCCTGGATCGGGACCTACTTCTTCTTGACCTGCCTCTACTTCTGGACCGTTTTCTACTCCGACTTCTCCGCCTTTCTCTGTAAATAACCAATCACACTTGAAAATAACGATTATATACGAGACAAGTGTAAATACGAATCACAAATTACCTTGACTTTGATCGCGACCTTTTTGCTTTTGAACGGTACCTATCTCGATGACGAGAAGACGACCGTCGACTTCTAGATCTTGACCGCCTTCGACTTCTGGAACGTGAGCGTCTTCTTCCTCTGGATCTAGACCTCCTGCTGTGCGATCTGCTTCGACTTCGGCTTCTTCTTTTTTCCTTCACAGATGGAGCAACTACAAATACAAGCAAGAGGATTAGTTAACTACTATGAAGCTTTACGGTACTTGTACTTAAGGATACATGTATTTGTGTACGTAGTTAATGTTGTTGATAAATATAATGTATGTTTAGACGTAAATAAATATGAATGTACACGACACACATATGTTATGTCACTTTTTACAACAATAACAGACCTAGAAGAATTAGTTGTAATAACGTTTTACCTGTAGTATCCAGGCCATGAGTAAGAAGGTAGACCCTAAATATAAAACATGAGCGTTAGAGTCATGCCAATATGGTATTAATCATGAGTTCGTGGACGCGTGGCAAAGAGTTAATAATACTCAGTAGTAATCAGATGATTCCCTTATCATCCTGTCGTTCCAACAAAACTTACTCGTCAGTTGTTGTTACCAGAAAGTGAAGAACAATCAAAATTAAAATTATGAGATAGATGGGCAATGGATTGGTTTGGAACAGTACTCACTTCTACGTGACTCGCAAGTCAAGTTAGCTTAAGAGAGAGGTTGGCGCATCCGCCTAGCAGCTATTCAGATTGTGCCTTTACACACACAGAACAAACAAAAAGAAACGTAGTCATCACTTAGAAGTTTTTAAATCACGACTCCGGATGAACATTTTAGGTAGGCTGTTTTAATGTTTCTCAAGCCTTCACATCATGTTTTAAACCCGTTTTCCTAAATCTAACCATTGTATTTACCAAGCACAACTATTGAGAGCCAAGATCTTTCAATCGCATGTGATTTGCCGCTCGTCCGGTTTCCCAGGCAAGTCCTTAACTGAGGCTCCCCACAACACTGACATACAGAAAAAAACCAAAAGAGAAGCCGTTTCACATTTGTTCTACATATGCCATAAAAAATTTCAACAAGTGAAGATAGAAACAAACTTAGAAAGGTAGACATTTCAAAACAAACTACTGATTGACAAAGGCCCATTCGCAACGACTTTGAACGTAAATTCGCAAGAGATGAAGAAAACGGCCCATCAACATTTTCATACTTCGATTTCAAGACGACGCAAAGACAGCTCAGTAATCACAGCAAGAAGTTCAGGGCCTTTAGTTTGCGGGACCAATGCATGTAGTGGTTTTACTTTTCACGATCAATGAAATTAATGTGGAAGGCATACTGTTTAATTATTTCTGATCCGGCCATAGGCTTGTACTTCCTTTGTTGTAGCATCACAACTTACCTAAATCATGCGCTGACTCTACATTTATATTTAACTATAACAATACGTTATTTACAACATTTCCTTCTGAGGAAACCATGAACTTTGATAATGATCACAAGGAAAAGGGAGTTTATCATTATCAGTCGCTAAAACTAATGTGATTCAGTTTCAATTTTTTGCTCATTTAACATGAGTTTTTTTCTAAAAGTTATTAAAACACTAGTAAAATTCACACATTCTATAATTACATTGTAAGCGATTAGGAAGATACAGGGAAAAATAAATAAAAAACGAGAAATGAAAGTAACAAGCAGCAGACAGACTGAAGCTAGTTTTGAAGTGTAGCAATATTCTTCCTCGTATTGAGTCTCGCTATATAACTAGACAGGATGTTGTAACGCAGAGGCCATAAGTTAGATAACGTCGCTATTAAATGATGATGGTATTCAATGTAGTTGGTGAGTGCTTGTTAAGAAGAACCAAAGACAACCATCGACTTAACTAATGGAGCAGCAGCACTGGGAATGAATGGGCACTGAAAAATAAAAACAATGAAACTCCGAGAACAGATTATGCATATTATGCGCGAACAACAAGATTTGAAGTGCCACGGTCTGATAACGTTGAGTCTTGTATAACGTCCAACGGTAGAAGTAAGAAAAACCGGTCGCATACGAAGTAACTCAAAAACCCATATAAAAACTATATTGCCCATAAAATGAATTAAATGTGATGTACATCCATTATGTCCATTCAGATATTCTTACCTGATCATTTTGTCGCCTATGTACTCCCCGTTGAATTGTAATGCCTGAAGAATTGCGGGCTGATCAGAGAATTCAATCAACGCGTATTTGAGTGGGTCGTTGTCTCGAGTACAGAACCGAAAGTATTTAACTTCTCCTGCCCTGGCAAAGAAATCCATTACAACTTGCGCGGATAACTAAAAAACAAATCATAAATTACTTCAGTTAAAATTAAACGACCGGTTGAACTTTCGAGCTTTGTGTAAATGTGTAAAACAAGTTATCTTAAATTTTTAATAAATATTGAACACTAAATGTTGAAAGATTTCCGCAAATTACGGTAAAAGTCAAAAGAGTAAATTATTTTTACAAGTACATTTATCATTGAAATTGATGATTTAGGCGAACTTTTAGTATGTAATTATACATTGTAAGCTAATAATATAATTAGTTCTTATATGAAAATGTTATTGGTGCTACATATTAGAGAACAGCATACGCCTTACAAGTGATTGGCACATATTCATGGCAGTTAATATTTCTGAAAACGATTAGTTCGGATAACATAATAAAGCCAGACTTTAGACACGTATTCGTATAAGTGATTTCGTAACTACCAGTTTTGAGTTGAAATACATGAACATGACTAATCAAAACCGAAAGACAAATACGTAGTGTATCCGACCCGGCAAACAGCCACTGGCCATTCACCAGATCGTGGGTAGCCAGCCACTTGGTACGGAGTCTGCGCTGGAAGTTCCAAATTTCAGTACGCATATGGCATATATCCGAGTTGTCTTGCAAAACTGACAGTATACATGATTAATAGTAGCCACCGGTCTAAACGTCTTGCTGTATGTTCATCTCATGAATTGAAAATGAAACATGATGCAGGTTTACACTTAATCAAGATAGATTATTATAAATTTGACGTCACAAAATAAACTGACTTTAAGAGCAAGAATGTGAAGCCCATGTGAAAACGACGTCTGCACGTAATTTACAAGATATGCTTTAAATTATTGTTTCAACATAAATGCTTAAATTAAAACAATTTAAAATTGGTTCTCATTTTTGGTTTGGATTGAAAATTGGTGCTAATTGAGATATAAACTAATGTTTTACAAGATAAGTGTCCTGGAGATGGAAGCTAGGCCAGGCGAGGACATCATATTTTCGCGATAGTTTCGACCCTGTATTCGTTGTTGACAAGTGTTTGATCGTTAAGCAAATTATATTGCATATTCTTTTATATCATTATTGCGTTTTTGCGGATAACCACACATTTGATGATATCCGATTTTTGTGGTGCCCTTCACAACGTATCGGGGCGAAGCAAAGTAATAAATTGCAATATGTATTTTATGTTGGATGATAAAATTAAACCTCTTTATTGAATGCCGGGCAGTAAATATTGCGAATCTATAAATAGTTACACGAGGACACTATAGCATACAAAATTAATTTTTTAATAAACATGCTTAGATGTGTCGTCGCCTACTTTTCAGAATCTAAGGGTGTTTTAATCTCAGCATGACATAGGGGGTGGGGGTTGAACATTCTGTGACATATAAGTGTGATATGAGCGGTCCCAAAAAAACCGATTTTTTCAAACGTTCTAAATGGACGCTCCTCTCCTGATTATTCAATAATGCAGTTTCTTTAAGAAACAAGATGGAGATGTGCTATCTAAATTGTATTACGGGTAAAATATCTGACATTATTTTGCTGTTTTATTTTACACTAACAAAAAATAGTCTATACCTATTATAAGACTTTGGATTATAAGTTGCATATGAGATGTTAGATGCCCCGCTAACTGCGTTGTGAATAGTAATACCGGGTAAATATTTTTCTGTCCATACCATACTAGTTAAGGCAGATTCAAAATTCAAATGCAACATCATCAGTATGTTTATCATTTTCTTGTTACGATGTCTTCTCCCTGGCCACCAAAACGATTACGAAAAGTAAATTTATTATTGGCTAAGCTTTTGTGTCAGGAATAATGTTCACGAGCCTTCCAAATGTAATTCTTCATTGTTGCTAACTGCTATGAAATATTTGCTATCTATATATCCTGAAATATTCTTGAAATGGCTACGAACTTGAAAAACACTTACATCTGAGATGATGTTGCAGACCATAATTGTTCGACGGATTTCTTCGATTTTACGAGAGTCAACAGTGGGATGTAAAGGTGGATAAGATGGTAGATTTCTTTCGACAAGCCTAGGATCTTTGGTTACAACCACCTGAAGAGGAGGCATACCCTCGATCTGAAAATCAAAATAAATTTTAATGCAAAAACCCCATTTTTGGGAGTAATACCGCAATTTTACT
>JAHZNB010001923.1:0-26744 GCA_027744295.1 Callyntrura guangdongensis
ACAAAAAGTGTTTTTATTTAAAGGAGTTCCAAATTCGTACTTCAAATCCAAATTCTGTTCACTCTCACGGTGTGTTAGTGGTCATGGGAAATAATACATACATTTACACGAATGCACTATATACAAGTTGTATAGAAGAGTGAATATATGCAAAACTAGCGACCCAAGCCGTGTCTATCGTTAAACTGGATTAATGTTGCAGGAATACTAAACTTCAAATACCAATTTATTAGAAAATTTTATAAATAAATAAATATTGTGTCCATGATTTTGTCCACGCGGCAAGCACATCAATTTGGAATGTCGATAGTCGATAGTCAAACAATGACATCACAAACGCGTTTCGCTCTTAAAAGGAACTCATTTCTTAATAACTTGTAAAATCGCCCAGGGAACCGTTTCACCATTTCCGTACCCTCATTTCGCATTCTTCGTTAAGAAATCCCATGTATTTTTTTCATTTGAAATTTACAAGATCTCCAAGTTACAAGCTTGTCATGCTACTCATGTCACATCATCATATGAGTCATGTGTGAGTGTGGTTCCATCTTTAAACGATGTGGAAATTATTAAGGATCCTTTAGATCCTTTATCGTGTCTGGTTCTTCCGTCCGCTCGTCCGGTTGTCCGCCCATCCCCACATTCTTGTGTGCACGATAACTTTTGAAGGAAAACGAATTTTCAAATTCTGTTTTCGCCAATAGACAGGTATGGACCATAGCTCAGTCAAGTTTGAAGATGGGTACATGGGGTCGATCCTCTGGGGGTCAACGGGGGTCAAAGTTCAAAGGAGCTAAAGGGTCCTTTTTGACACCGTTGTGTGGTTTATTACGCCGATGAAATCTATTTCATCTAGTATTGAAATTAGCCTCTCTATCTCTCTGTCATCACTCTACAGGCCGACGCTTCAGCCGATTTAGCACACAGGTACCTTGGGGTATTGACATCTCCGGGATATAATTTGAGCAAATTTGGGGCTCATTTGGGGGGTCAAAGCTTAAACTTTAACCAAAATGCCGAATCCGTGGGGTTTTTACTAATCGACTAACATTGACATGTCCTCTCCTTACGATCGCTTACGGAAGTTACATATTTGAGTTTTACACTCATCTCGTTTAAATTGTAAAGACGTCAGGAAGGATTTTAATTTGTATTTCGGTCCGGGATCATATTCATGAATCAGGTGTGGGAGGGTGGCGTCCGCTCCGTATTGTTTTGCTTGTGTTGATGGAAAAGTAGTATTATAAAAATATGATATAGATTTAAGCATATAAGACAGCGTATTAGTATATATAAATACAATATATTCATATGTAATTGTATTATCACGTTTTATTACATGCCTATACCTATACTATATAGTAGGTATGGTATGATTACCCTGCCTATCTATACATGTACCTATGCGAAACGAAACAGTATAAAAATGGATTATGTTGCAAGATGTGTATATTTTACAACTCCTACTATATTGACTATTGGCTATTATTAGACTATAATGATCACATCGTATTTATTTCTCATCAAAATTTTTTTGTACATCCTATGTGATGATTGTAATACCATAACGTAATTTATTTTTTAAAATTATAATATCATGTAATGTAGTATAAATAATAAGCTATTTATTTACAACTTAGCATTAACTCATCTGCACTGCAATAATTATTTATTACACAACAAATTTGATGTGATTCGACAATTTATTAGTAGAAGTTTCTAACCGTGGGGAGTGTAAGAAGGGGAAAGATGAAGTCAACGTTATATTTAATTTATTCTTTACGCTGACGCTGCTCCACCTTAAATTGGAAAATTTACCACAGAGCAGTCGGCCAGTGCAAATTTCAAAGGTGTGAGGTAGGTGTAGCAATCCTGTAAAAATGGGGAAATAAATTTAAAATATCTGTGGCAGTGCTGTATAAATGTTACAGTGTAATTCGCAGAAACATTCTGCGGACAAAATAGTTATTGTTTATCATAATACCACAATATTTTTTTAAATAAAAAACCAGTCACTACTATTTGCTGAATTAGTACAAGTCTTTCTCTTTAAAGTAAGTGTAATCAATCAGTAATCACATGGATAAGAAATTGTCGCAGTCATCAGAAAAAACCAGTTTTATTGGAAGGAAACAGGAAGTAAGTTAGTAGTAATGGGGATTGACCGAACGTTTGAATTATTGCAGAACGGACACTGCTTCGAACATTCAACATTGTTATTAAACTGTAAATATCTTTACAAAAATTGTGAGTGCTCCAACTTATTTTTCAGTTCTTAGTAAGTGCGTATAAAACTATTTATACTGGCAACAGATGACTAACGTAACATAAATGTGAATAATGTGTAATTAAACTAGTCATTTGCTCTGTTACCCTCTATTGTTTAGAAATTACTACTCCATGGCTGAGAGCGTAGGGCGTAGGACTAAAATAACATTTGACATTATTGAACGAGGAAAGTTGCATTTATTAACCATGAACCTCAAGCTCAACCTTTTTTAGCGGTAAAGATTTTAATTACTGTTCATGGATAAACTAACGATGATTAAATTTTCAAGTTTTTAATTAAATTTACCACATGTAATCTTTTGTTTACACAGGTGTTAGGTATCAGCCACACAATACAATTTAACAATTTATGCTTTATGGCTGACAAGAATATTTAAAATCAGGGTAAGGAAATTAAGAATATCAACGTTTATGAAAGAAGACGGTACGAGCTGTAGGGTTCAGAATTCCGTTTATGAGGCAAAAAACTGACATTCCGCTTTTCTACTCGATCCTGTAATCCTGTGTCCTGTGTGGAATTTTATATTTGGAAAAATCTAGTCTTTGGTCAAATTGGAAACAGAGGAACAAACAATAAGTACGTCTTCGAAATCGCATTGTAGAATCCTATCTGATGTATGAGGGAAAGCACATCCATTTTAGTCCAACGGACAATAAGCCCTTGTGTTCGTACTCTGGGAAGTTATGCCGTCAGAGACGACTGAATGGCTATGCATTTTGTATCAGGTACGCGTACGTTTGAGTTTAAAATATTTAAATAAAAGTGTAAAATAACGTAAAAACGATTTTAAAGTACGTAATTCATACTTTGATGTTAATATCTATCATTTGTTATTATCACACTACGTTTATAGGCATATCTTGGAGGATCACTCTGCCCCATTCAAGCAGTGCAGTTACGTAACACGTAATAATAGTCAGAAATGTTTGAATGCCATACCTACAAGCCAAGACAGAGGATACTGTCACAGTCACATGCAAGTGGTAGGAATTATACCAAAAACCGAAAGAAAAACAAAAATTCAACCTCAACCTGTTAGTAAAGCTGACAACAGTAGTTCCAGTACCACGGACAAATTGTCGTCTCCAACGTTAACAAACGCCAAGAAAGATCCAGGTGCCGTGTTTAAATTTGAAGAGGAATCGTCGGAAGTGGCTGATGTATTTTCCTATAAGAATGGTCTGTCGGCTGGAAGTATAAACGGAAAAGGGAAAACTGGAAAGTTGCGAGATCGAGATGTAAGCTATAACTCATCAAAAGACAGTAAAAATGTCAAACCTCAAAATGGCTGCAGTAATAACTCAACAGCAAGTTTTACCACAAAAAGGATTACTGATAAAAACAAAAACGTGTATACAGCAATCATACCAACTAGCAGTTGTGTTAATAATAACACGACGAAAAACAAAGTTTATCCATCAAAAACCAAAAGTACTTGTTGGAGTAACGCTACGACTGATGCCGCGTCAGTTGGAACTCGGAATCATAAAGCTGTCACTCGAATCGAAGAGGGTGAGCTCAAAAATCTTCACGATGATGAAGAAATTCATCAATTCGAGCAACTGAAAACGCTTAAACAATTAGATAAGTCTTCGCTAACTTCAGATGAAAGCATAGATGAAGGATACAGTGGAAATGCCAAACTGCAAGTTTTTCCACGCTTAGCTGTACCAAAACACAAACTAAAATGCTTGAACAGGATTCCTCAGTTCTGCAGTTCACCAACGTCTTCATCGCCAGTGACAAATCATCATAATATTCCAGACGACACGAAATCGCAGTCTTGCACAGAAAAAGATAGCGAAAGTGAGATTGCTTCCACGACACCTCCGCCCCTCATAACTCATAGTAATAATAATAATAATAATAGTATTATTGTTAAAACGGAACTACCACAGGCTGTGCCCTCAGTAAAAATCGAACCTGGCATGGACAATGCTAGTGATAAAATTGACAGCGTAGATAAAAATTACACATTTAGTGACCGCTGTGTTCGGATTTCGTCAGGAATAAACAATAATTATAGTAATCCAATTATAGCTACTAATGACCATTGCAACAGTATTGAGAAAGATTTTAGAAATAGACACGAGTTTCTTGCTCATGTCAGACATTCCTTTAAGTCACAATATAAGTCAATTAAGAAATCATGCAAATTCAGTGAGAAAAATGGAAAGCAGAAGTTAAGAAACTCTTTAATGCGATGCGTCCGAATTGACTCCAGTGTCTGTGCTCAAGTTTTAATGGGATACGGTATAACATTGCCAACTCTCTGCTCGCCAATTAAGATCGAGACGGAAGGAAAGAAAGAAGTTGACATAAAGATTGAGCATGATGATTATGAGTTTGTGGATAACGAAGCTGTATTACCTGTCCTAAAAAATGATAATAACGTTTCAGAACAGAAAAGTAAAAAGGGAAAAGGAAACTGTAAAGCCAACAAGACCGGTGCCATTAGAACCTCACCAAAACGGTCCTCAAAAAGGGGAAAGGAGTTGGATACTAGTACGTTAGTATCTGAGGACTTGGAAGATAAAAAGGACAAGAATAAAGGTCAATCTGAAGTTACAAAAGAATCAAAACTCAAAGGTGCTTCTCTGGACTCTGTGTCTAAAAGGAAGCTTAAGCGATCAGATGCGTTGCTCGTATCTCCTGAAACGTCCTTGGGAAGTAGCGGTCTGCCAATGAATGAAAACATCACTTCCTCAAATAACAACACCGAAAAGGTCGACATCTCAATTGCTAAAAAACAAAAATTGGAGTTAAACGTAATAACACCGTTGGAGACAGAGCTTGGGTTAACTTTGAACGAAGAAACCTCTCACGATGATGATAGAGGTTCCGCGGATCATCAGAATCTGACACAAACTGTTGGCAAGGCTATAAATGACTCGAATCATGATCTTCATGACATTTTGGGCCATTCACAACTTTCTTCATCTACGTCTCATCGCAACCAGGGACTAGAAACGGTGCTAAATTCGGTGGGATCGTCAGAAAATGCGGGTACTCCAGATGGTGTAATTACTGATGCTTCCTTCGATTCTACATTCGAACATTCCACCTCTAGCCAACCAGGTAAGGAACTAGATATATTAAAATTGTATGATGATCGAGATGGTAAACACTCGCAGTTAACAGGCAAATATAAGTTTATATTCCATGAATATAAATTTATATCCCGTCTGTTAACTGACTCGTATACTGATTTGAGTAATTTTCGGTTCGGTTAATGTGGTGAACTGTTATCTTTACAGAGTGTGAATTTTCTGAGGACGATCTGGAACACAGTTTTGAACTACAGATTGATCCTGAGATTGAAAGCCAGGCGAGTCGTTTACTGGAAGACAACGTGCTGACAGAAGCTGATTTTACAGAGCTGTTTCCCGATAATCGCATGAGTGATCACAAGTTTGGCAGGAATGACTTACAAGAACTTGGTATGACAGGACTCGAGTTTGACGTTAATGATATTGACTATTCGCTCTTTGCCAATATATTTCCTAACTTCCCAAGAACAAGTCAACCAGAGTCTATTTCCATTTCCAATCAGTTCTGAGCTAGTTATAAGGTATTCTTCCGTATTCAATGGTTTTACGCTATCAGACATTTGTAAATACGGTTAAAAAGTCAATTATATATGATGTACTAATTGATGCTAAATGAAGGTATTAGAGAATGTCGTATTCTTATAGATTTCGTAGTACGTTTGAAACCATTTAGGGGAATGTAAATGAATATACTAGAAGTAACGTTACATATTTATAACGATTCTTTTCAAGGTCAGTCTTGTCAAATTGTCACGAATCAGCATCACAACAGCAGACGTGATCAAAAAACTTTGTGTAGCTTTGAGGTTTGCAATAATAGAATTATAATAAGTACGTCACCGTTGTAGCTGGCAAAGTAATATAATACAAGATACACAATTCCAAACTTACAGCTACGAGAAGGGACAGAGGTTTGTTTTAACTACATAACCTCAAATTTATTGTTTAAATAACGTTAAACAATCAATATCGTTTTCGATTATGGTCCGCTCTATATACCCGGGGAAACTATGTATTGTTTATGTAAACCCCACTCTCCCCGGTTTTTTTCATGGTTTATATATTTTAGCATTTTCGAACTGCGTGTTTCTAGTGTAATAATATAATAATATATGGTTTGCCTCTGTGCATGTGGAAAAGATTTGTTGAAAACGAAGAAATCATCATTACTCTAAAAGCACAGATTGATTATCAGTTACCTTGGAGTTTCGTTACACCTAGGTAATCTCAATTCGAAATGTAATTTATTAAATTTATGTAATTGTTACTTTATAAATTCAGCGATGAACTCTGGTTAGAATGTATTTTAGATTTTTACAGAGAGCTGCGAATAACTAGGCCATTTTAAAAGTGGTGTAGTTTCCCACATATGTAGTTTCGTTTCGAGTAGATCGATAGTTTCTTTATTATTGATTGACTTGGAAAAGTTGGGTGAGTGAAATTCACTGTTGTCAAGTACAATATAATAGTAAAATTTTATGTGGCATGTGGCATGAATCTTTCGACGCAATGACTCGATTGCGTTGTACCGGTTTCTGTTCCTTTCGATACCGGGCTGGGACCCGGTCCACTATCAAAGCTTCATTTCAATTAAAAATTGTAATGGTTGCAAACCGATGGTATACCGGGTCCCTTGGTTTAATAGAATAATAATAATCGTCCATTTTCCATGTATTATATAATGGGCGTAGGCACGTGTTCTTGCAAAATTGGGTGGAAGTACAATATGTAATTCTATTTAATAATGAAAAAATAATATGACTAAACATGTATTTATTTTGGTGTTTATTTTTATTAGCTGTTTAGTTTTGGTGTGTATTATGATAATGAAACATAAAAAAGATATTACAGTTTGCTATCTTGTCACTCATCCACTTAATAGGCTCGAAACTCGTTCCGGAATACTTGTCTAGTAGTAAAAAAAATACCCTCACTACAGCTTCTACTAGTTATGTGAAAATACTGCAATCTCATTTTTCAAAATGTGTTCCTAGTTTAGCAGTAAGCAATCAGTTTTTCCTTGAAACAAATATTTCAGTTACAATTGCATCAAAAATAGTGTTGACGACATGACCTCTAGCATGTTGTCTTTATGTTGTGAGATGTATGATAAAATCATGAACAAATTCCTTTCCGTTTGCAGGCACGTGATTGTTGTGACGTGGCCCACTTTACAGTTATAATGAGTACAATGGCGGTTTATTAAATCACGTGTCATCTTAGAATTGCATCAAAACTCTAGGAATATTTAAGGTAAAGACTTTACAATAGAGGTACAAACAACAAGTCGTTGGCGTTTCGAGTTCTTTTCTTTCGTTGATTTTGGAACGAGAAGTTTGACGTTTATTGTTTTGAAATATCGCATATTTCTACTAGTTATAGAGTATGATTTACCAGTTTACGCGATTTAATGTATTTAAATTATATATTATGTGTTAATGTGTTATACAATTTAACGGAAGAAGCGAGTGCATTGTAGTCCTACTGCGCATGCACGTAGTATTTTTGGAATTGTGCAAATGACCCATAGAAACCGGTGCCACTACTTTTTACACTGAATTAGTATTCATTTTTCAGGTTTTGAGAAGGGAAATTAAATTTAAGTCGCTGCTGTTATGTCGCGTTACGTTATATTTATACGTTACTTTACGTTATATTCGTTGTATTATTTGTTTAATTTAAGTTTGGAGCGTTGTAACTTAAGTTGTAATATTATGTCGCAACACTAAAATCTAATATTATATTTAGTAAATTTAGTTGTTTTTTTGACTGAAGGGACTGAGTAATTTGTGATGGTTTATAAAAAAATATGTTATATTGGGTAAGTTATTATTATCTATCGTGCTGCTGATACTGATACACACATAGTATTTATGTACCCAAATTTTACTAATGGTGATCGATTTAAAAATATTTATTGCATACCGCATTAAAATTGATATATAATTTTTTTTTTCGTTTCGATATAGACAATTTGGACTTACCGCGTCTTTAGTTAATGCGCCTGTTTAAAGTGTACATACACGTAAATTTTCTATCAATTGTTAAATTTTTATATTAGTTTTGCTAATATTGCCGGTTGGTATTAACTGAAAATCGATAAGTCTGTCAGCAATCACTAGCATTTTTTACTTTAGTGTACTCATTTTTTGTTTACTGTTTTGTAGAAACGCAAATAAACGAAATAAACCCTTTTTGTATTCCTTGGTTAAATTCATTTTAATTTTTTGCACAGTAATTGTTATTTTTATTTTAAGTTTGCTTTTCAGTTCATTTTCATGTATGATGTAGCTTTTTTTCTTTCGCGTGTTTACTCTTTACAATTTAAGGTAGGCACATTAAGACAGATTGCTTATATTTGATTTTTTATATTATAAGGCTTATTCCGCGCACAAATATTACTGTCAAACTGTCAATTGAGTTCAACACATACCTACCTATTGCTTTTATACTTATCTGCGTATACGTAGCATTTTTATGCGTGTCACGACTCAGAAGACATTAGTTTGTTATCTTAATTGATAATACGTTGGAATTGTGTAATAACTCATTAAATGATAAATCCAAATCTAAAATGGATCGGAAAAGACGATGGTTTTAGATAAATGACACGATAAAACAGAATTGCATGTTCACGATTCCTGAATAGAAGAGAAAATCGTAAAAGTGCGGAAAAATTAGGCTCAAATGTGAAGAAAGAATGCTAGGAAAGAATTTTTTTCGCGTCATTGTAAATTGTAAATACATAAAGGGCAACGGGGTAATAATGTGGTATTTGGTTAGTAAAAGTAAAATATACCATTAATAGGTGTTAGGTTATATCATTGTATTAGAAGAATTGGTCCGTTGACCAGATACAAGTAGCAATCTATTTTATATAATGTGCTTTTGTCATACCACAGAAAGAGTGAACGACAAACAAAAAAACAAACCAAAAAGGTGATTTCGGAAATTTGAGCAAAATGCGATTTTCAATATTTTATCACCATTTAAACAAACAACAACGTAAAATGCGTGCAAATCTTTCTAATTGTTTCTCGAATCTCAATTATCATGACCTGACCACTCTTCTGAAGTGAGGTACATTATACGCAACAGAGACTTGCTAACCAAACTGTACGCATAAGCAAGATGAAATTTCAAAAAGCAATTATGACCTGTGTAGTTTTTTGTAGGATTAAAACATTAAATCAACTAGATATATTGAAGCCAGTTACAAATTTGAGTTAACGTGGATTTTTAAAGAAAACAGGTTTGGTGTCGGTGTTGCATTGTACTTATAAATTAAATTAGTTCTGATATTAATATCAAATTTATACAATAACTCTACTAACGTACGTCCGGTTATGTTATGTCGTCGAAAACTTAGCAGCAACTTGGAATGATGCTAGCTAAAAAACTGCTTGTTGGTTACAATTATTTTTCACCTGGTTAATGCAGTTATTAACTCGAGCAAGTAGTATGAAGTAAAAACTAACGCTAATTGAAAATTCTATTTGGACTTTTACGGCACGCTGAGAATTTAGTTGCCTGTTTCACGCTTCCCTAAATTAATAAAAACTGCTTGTAAATTTTCTCGCCAAAATAAATTTGAATCTCGTCAAAATAATTTACGTAGTTAAAAAAAGTAGTACATGTACGTTAAGAAAGCAAATTTGATGGTGATAGACAGTTTGAGAAGCTTGTAAAAGGATGTTTAAAGGTTATTTTAAAATGCGAAATGTTACCTTATAATCTACCTATCATATTATAAGGTACAATCAATTTATTGATATTTGTAGCACATGCATTAAAGGACTGCTACTATTTACCTATTTGCATTATATGTCATATGTTGACGATAAGTATACTACAAAAACTACATAGCAGTTTGCATAATGCGTGCGTACGAATAGGATAGGTAGGCATAATAAGCATTTACGACTTACCACATCTATCACTACAATACAAAATACAACCGTGTATAGTTAATTATGACTACTGAGATAGTCAACTGATTTATAAATACTGGTTAAATTTACAAAATACAAGTGATGGTGATCCATCATGGTAATTCTTCATCCACAATGTAATAAACTGTAATGATATTTAAATTCCCAAATAAAATACTTCAAAGAGAAATTTTTAATTATGTGTATTATTTATTCGGGCTGTGGAAGATACTACCATGAATACGCCATTTTAATTTTGAACGTTTTTCAATTAATTTTACTGCTTAGTATATGCTTATGAATTAAGATTCGAAAAATTAGATAGTTATATATAGTTCTGTTTATAATTCTTTAACATGAATTTCGCGTCACATTAACCGACACAATATGCATAATATTGCATATAGCTACTGTTTCAGGCCTGTTCTAATTCTATCAATACACCCCCACAGTCCTTGGGATGAAGAAACACGACTGGCTTTCCGTGTGCACCAATTTTAGGCTTTGGGTCTAAAATTCTTATTTTCCCAGAACTTTTTAAACTATCGACAGCTCCGTAAATATCATCTACTTCAATGCACACGTGATGTATTCCTCCAGATTTATTCTTGTCCAAAAAATTCTGAAAGTCATATAAATGTTAAGACAATTAAAGGTACAAGTAAATTTCACATGCATTTATAATTGTGCGTTTCGTTGCTGTAAGAGCAAGTGGTCAAGAGATTAAGAGATCTCATGAAGGGATCCTCGATCCTCGGTATCCCACGTTGATCTAATAATAATTTTTTTTTCTTATATAAAAATGCTAGATATTATTTTATGGTTACATTTTTAGTGAAGACCCAAATTAACAACACAAAACTAGCCATAAACTAGGCCCTTTCACAGAAAACGTAGCAACAAAATATTATTCAGCATAATATTATAATTTTGTTGTCAGCTCTACTATTTGAAATGTGTGTTCTTCAAGTTAAGTGAAGCCATAAACTAGGCACTTTCACAGAAAACGTAGCAACAAAATATTATTCAGCATAATATTATAATTTTGTTGTCAGCTCTACTATTTGAAATGTGTGTTCTTCAAGTTAAGTGTTTCCCACGAAACTAACAAAACAATGCTGTGAAGTGTAGAAAAGTAGCATAATTAGGGATACCTGGATAGGAGATTTTTCCCCAAATGGATGCAAAAGTTCTATTTTAGTATTTCCCAGATCCACAAACACAGTTGTTACGCCATGATCAGGGAGATCTTCGGCTTTGCTAACTTTGGCTCCAAGGACATCCCTGTATGTAAAAATACAATTTTTAAGACATTATATAACGCTTATGATTTTAGCAAAAATATTTATTACAAGGTCACTGAATTTCCTACCTATACATGCTAGTTGCTTGTTCCAAGTTTGGTGTCGCAATTGCAACATGATTGAGCCTACCCAGTTTAAGCAATGACTGACTCACTGGGGGGGATTTCATGTTTTTCACTAGAGAATCTGTGGCAGATGAAAACATTTTTTGACTTGATGGTTTTCCCATTAGGCTTACATTTACAATTTTAAAACATTGTCTAAATAACAATCCTCCCCAATTGGACGAGATGACATGCGCCGACAAAGACATTATTGCTGCAAAAAATGTTTAATTTTGCACATCAACTACCAAGGTACATTAAGAAGGTGAGAAATATTCCACCTACCAGAACAATAGAACAAACCTACAAAGTTACGTACTAAACGTACGTATTTAATGAACTTAATGTATACAAAATAACTCACGCTATCACTACATAGGTTACTACGTAATCGAAACGATACAAACAAAAGACTTATTTGATCAAAAATTATTATTTTTAATAGCAGACAGCAGCTATGTTCATAATATCATGTATTACGAGTCGAATTCTTCGCCAGCCTTTACTAACTGCTCTTTGGCAGCTTGTCTTTGCGGTCTTGTAACAGTTAAGTAGCTATAAAAACGAGTCCCTCCGATGTAAAATCCATAGGCAGTCAAGCCTAGACAGCCAAAGACAAAGCCTTTATGAAAAACGTCAACTAGTTGTGACGGTCTTGCAGTTTTCCGCATGCTCAATTATTGCTGGTTAAATTTGTAGATACAACACTGAATTCCCGTGCTTTCCTTTTTTCAATCAATAATGCTGCTGCATTCAAAGCATAAGTATACAGTGAGTACTGACTCCCCGAATACCGATTTTTCACGATGACAACAGTCTCTTTAACTCCTTAACCTAATCGATTTGGATAAAAAAAATAGAGGTGAGAATACGAACTGTTAAATGAATTTACAGAAATTGGAGGTAAGAAGGAAATTGTGATTTTTTTACGATATCTTAATTTCTACTTACGTACGGTACTACTTTTGACTTGAGGTTCGATTCGATTTCCACTTCTAAATAGTTAGGCTAGGTTCGTAAATCCAAAACCTGTTGATACAAAAAAAAAGATGTTATAAAAAAGACTTGGCTGGAGACTATCAACGAACTACAGATTACACTTTACACCTGAGGGAGTTGATGTAACGTTCACATTAATACCAACTTATCATATCCGGGTTTTCGATGCGACAAGTAAAAATTAAGTAGGAGAGTTTAGACAATCCCTCCCTGAAAGAATTGTCTAATTATCTGGTTACTGTGGTTACAGTTATAGTACGATCTAAGAATAAAGTCTCATTGATTGTTCAGTACTGACCGACTGTCAGTGACCGTATACCGCGTACGTCTACCGCACCAGTTTCCATACATGCATTTACCAATTACCAGCCCAGCCCCGTGATATTAATCTTCCACGAATTGGATAAGCCAAGAAAGAATGAAAACGTTACACGATTCGGCCTCCACTATAGGTAAATAAAATTTTAAAGAATAGATAAACCACAGCAAACCTTATATCAGCTTAATGAACTGACAACTGACACTATTCACCAAACGGAGCTATATGGTTTTAAGAGAGGAATGGAGAATGAAGACACAGATAATTTTCAAGTTCATATGATAATGTCGATTTATATTAGTGCTGGATGTTGTTGGCTGAGTTGATGGTCAGATGATGATCATGATCAATAAGATGATTCTTGTTGTGTTGTGATAAACCGGCTGAATTTCAGCTATATAGACGCAGCTGATAGAATTGATAAAGACGTAATATTGTATTGTATCGCTACACAAAATTTAGTTGATTTGTTAAGTTTAAGTTTGACCCCCTAAATGACCACATGGGGCTTGACCAAGTTTACTGAAATTGCATCCCATAAAAGTCACTACGATAATATCCATAATTTACATGTGTGCCAATTTGAGCCTTAAATCGGCCGGCCGAAGCATTATGCTATGCCATGCCTCTCATAGTGATAGTGATGATGGATGACAGACGGATACGGACTGACAGACAAGCACACTAAAGTTATTACTATCATAAAAATCTTTCATCTGTGTAATAATGGAGTACAATATCTTGGACCAACTAAAGTATTTACGCGGCAATTTATTGGGGCATGTTCACTCAATAGCATGAATGTTTGTAAGTAATAGTAGTATTTCATCTCTAGAAAGAATAGATTCTCACTCTCACATATGGGATAAAAAATATTCGCTATTCGACTGCAGGATTCCATTCCACGTACACTACACTACACATCATACATCTCCTACCTACTCACGACAACTGATTGATAACATGGGTCTCCAACGTATTCAATCTCATTTGATTTAACCATTATCTTTCGTTGCGTTGTTTCAATTCAATTCCATGATTACATACTACACAGTGGATGTAGATACGACAACTCTATAATATAGAGTCTATATATAGTTTGAGTTAGTTGGTTCATTTTAATACTGTCATTTCACATAGGCAGGCAGCCGCAACAGTCTGGATTAGGGGATATCGCAGCAAATCCTGTCTTTTTTATATTCCTCTTGAATTGCTTATAATTTTTTGAAGAACTTACTTCATACAATAGAACACCAACACCAACACACTGACCTTTCCTGTTGTCAAGTTAATAATTTTACACACGAAAAAGACAAGGTAAATTAAAAATAAATTCAACTACAAAAACAAATTAGAGAAAATTAGTCTTGTCATTTTGTTGTTTGGTATAAATACTTCACTGCCTGCTATTTTTAGACCAGCAGCACCATGGGCACCGGCACCGAGTCTGGTGAAAAATCGGTGGATGGAGCAGAGTAAGCTACACCAAACATTTTTTATAATTTGACGATAATATGAACAGATTTTGTTTTTTTATGACAATTATACGAAACAAAATGATTAGGTTAAAAAGACGTTGTTAATTAATTATATAAATTATTTAGGGCTCCTTCGAAGAAGGCTTTGAAGAAAGCAGCTAAAGATGCAGAAAAGGCTGCAAAGAAAGAAGCATCCCAGGTAAGCGAATAAAATATAGTCTATGTAACAGCTTTAGCATATAAGGAAGTCTTAGCTAAGTAAACATTTTTAGAAAACTTGAAATATTTAGATAAGTTAGTTGACATGATTACTGTTGATATTCATAGATATTTAATTTGTATACGGTTGGATAGTTTTAAAAATCTGACAGATCATTTTTTATGTATTATATTAAGGGTGCACGTCAGGCACAGGAAACAACCAACGAGCCAGACGTATCTGAAGGATTATACGGATCCCAACCTTTGAATCAATCTCAAGTGAAAGTTTGTAGAGATGTGACCAAGGTTCAAGATGTTGGAGTACCACTCGCAAATAAGTCTGTTTGGATTAGAGCCCGTTTGCATACTAGCCGCGCCAAAGGGAAGCAGTGTTTTGTTGTGTTACGTCAGGGAAGGAATACAATTCAGGGACTCATTGCCGTTGGCGAGAAAACGAGTAAACAGTTGTTGAAGTTTGTTGCTAAGTATGTTGCTCTATTTAAAAAAAAAATTTTTTTTCTTCACTACTAATGTTCCATTACAACCTTTGATGAATTGGCAATGTTTTTGTTCTAGCATCCCAAAAGAGTCGATTGTTGATGTTAAAGGACTGGTCCAAACTGTTGCCAAACCCATTGAGTCGTGTACTCAATCTGACGTTGAGCTTGTTTGTCAGGAATTTTGGGTTGTTAGCCTTGCTGAACCTAGACTTCCGCTACAGATTGAAGATGCTGCCAGACCAGCAAATGAGGAGGTATGTAAAAATTTCAATGTATAGCAGTGAAAACTGCAAGTTTTACTTTTACGGTCGTTCTAGCGATTTACACTTACACGACACAGATTCAGATAATATTTAATACCATTTTATATGGATTTTTTGTGGAAAATGCGCATATTTAGGGGGTCGAAGATGCGTTAAATATTCGAGTAAATCAGGACACACGACTTGACAATCGTATTCTCGATTTAAGAACTCCGACAAATCAAGCTATATATCGTATTGAAGCAGCTGTATGCAAGCTTTTCCGAGAGGCTTTGGAAAAAAGGGTGTGTTTCAATCATTTTTATTCAACTCGATTGTAGGAAGATCTACATCAATTGGGAGCCAAATTTAATTTTAATAATTCAAGCTGAATTTACTGTGCTAACAGAATTTTGTGGAAATTCACACTCCTAAAATTATTTCCGCGGCTAGTGAAGGAGGTGCTAACGTCTTTACGGTGTCATACTTTAAGACTTCTGCTTATCTGGCTCAGAGTCCCCAACTGTATAAGCAAATGGCCATAGCATCTGACTTTGAAAAAGTGTACACCATCGGCTCAGGTTTGTATTGTGTAATAATAAGTCAACAATTTAAAAAAATATCATGGTGGCAACTTTTAAATTAACTAATTCCTTTTCTAGTGTTTCGTGCGGAGGATAGTAATACGCATCGCCATTTGACCGAGTTTGTTGGGCTGGATTTAGAAATGGCATTTGATACACATTATCATGAGGTTAGATTGTTAGACTATTGATAATGGGAATTATTGTGTCCTCTCGTGCGACTTTATATGCTATTTGTCTACATGTATGTTTACTTCACTCAATTCATCAGTAAAATATAAACTTATATTGCATCTACAATTATAAAGGTATTATGAATTTTAAGAGTAATAAAATATAATCGAGCATTCGACACTTGGTATTTATGTACGTTGGTGGAGATTCTTAGACCGCTTCAGTCATTACTATTTTATTTTCAGCTGCTTGAGGAGAGGGCAAACCATCATGGCGTTGACGTGGAAAAAATCAAAAGCTACATTGATGCTTTTAAATATGGATGTCCTCCACATGCTGGTGGTGGGATAGGCTTGGAAAGGGTAACCATGCTGTACTTGGGATTGGACAACATTAGGAAAACATCAATGTTTCCCCGTGACCCGAAAAGACTTACACCTTAAACTTGGAAATATTGTATTTAACTTTACGTCTATCCCAAAAAATGTTGGCATGCTGGTAATAATTAATAAATAATACCGTTGACTGGCTGCCCAAGCCTGTGTATAAAAATTGAGTATTTCTCTGAAAGTGTTGCATTACTCTGCATATAATTACTCTGTAATATCACGTTTCTATGGTTATACACTTGCTGTGAATGAAAATGAATTGTGCTTGCGCATTTGTAGAACTGTCCGGCACACTCAAGCATCTTTCAATTTCAACAATCATTCAACTGATATGACTCGATTATTACCTGACCTAGTCACTAGTCGCATTATATCGCGGGCGGTTCTATATTGTATGCAACGCACTCATAAATTATATATACATTTATTATACTAATACATAGCCATAAAATTTAATCCAGGTCGAATGATATTTTGTGAGAAGTGAGAACGAGCATCGTCTTCGTATTAGGTAGGTTTATATCAATAATGGTAAAATGGCAATATATATACTCTACTGTAGTTGTCACTGTCACACCACTGTCACCTAGCAACGAAATGGTATACAATAATTTTCTATTCTATATTTCGTATTCCATTAGTTTTCCAAAATACCCTTATTTTTGTGTCAACAATGGAACCCTACAAGTTCCTCTGTGAAATCAAGCAAAAATTATACTGCTGTTTACCCCATGGCATATTATGCTAACTGTGTACATTCATTCGTGTTGTAAAGTATTCCAGGTTGATTCCAATCCAATCTCTCAAAGGTTGGCATAACATAAACGAGATACGTCAGATCGGAATTCGGAAGTGGAAATTTTTGTTTACTAGCTTCAGTCCCTAATAAACTGCTAAAATATTTATCTTATCATATGTGTCCAGGTGAAACTTCCCCTTTAAAATATCATTTGACAAAACGATACAGACTACCGACCAGTCACCTTTCTATCAGAAATCAGGGACCAATTCAGTGAATGGTTTAAGTCGAACTTAAACTAATTTTTACAAACAAATATTGGCTTAAGTTCGACTTAAACCATTCACTGAATTGGTCCACAGAAACCTCGCTGAACAGTACCTAACTCAGTAATACTTTTTTCGACAATGGAGTACATACTGGCAAAAGAACTGGAGTTGGAAAAGAAAATGAAAGAAAATGTAAGTAAATAACATTAACATAAAATCATTTGAAACTTACGTTACGTGTTCTCACAGTGAGATATGAATTATGGAGAAAGAATCACACCTAACGTTAAATTTTTTTGGTTGCAAAACAATTAAAAAAGAGTAGATGTCAAGTTTGATAAATTGAGGAAATGAGGAGGTATATATGTGTATGTATTAATATATATAATAATAATATTATAACAAGTAATAATATTTAGTAATAATTTTTTTCATTTTTAAATAAAGGTTTGTTGCTAACGTTGAAAATACGAACGTACGAATAGAAATCCAACTATTTATAAGTTATTTATGTTCCATAACTTATATATTTAAATTTTAAATAGGGACTTTAGAACTAAAAAAAACTATACCGTTGCCCGTAAACAATCTTTTATTAAAAGTGCACAATTTATCAGTTTTTGCTATTTTGTTTGAAACAGCGTTAACTTGTCAAACATTAATCCAGCAAGTCAGCATCAGCAAGCAGGTTCAGGTGTAACATTGCTGTCTCAGGTTGCCCCATTCCTTGTTTCCAACATTCCAACCCACGTCGCATATAACGAAAGAGTTACCATTGTCACCATACTTTATCTTTAAGTCGTAGGTTCTTGCTTCATGTACCAAAATAGTCTATTGGGTTAAATTGTTTCATGTGTGCGAATTTTAGTTTCTTTGGTGCCACTAACGTGGAGTTGCTTACGTGAATCAGACACTTTGAGCAACAAATTGACACCAATAAGCATGTTTTATAATTTTTAAGCTCAAATAAAATAGTTTTTGCATTATAGACTTTTAGAATGTAACCCATTGCCCCTTAAATATACCAAAAATTACTGTTGTGCAACAAAAACATTCACGTCTTTGCATCGAAAGCTGGTTTAGTTGGAAGTCATGACCCATGGCGTTATCGTGCCTCTCTAACCGTTTTTTAAATATCCATTCCTTTGATGGTTCTTATTGTTTTACTTACAATAAAGTACATTCTTTGGTTAAATTAATAACAGCTCTTTGCAAGTATTTCAAAGCATCACTTTCATCATCAATGCTACTGACCTACACAGAGATGTAAACATCTCATGTACACTTGGGCTAACGGCTACCGACCCCTTAGTAGAGTAGCGACTGCAGACCCCAAAAGTACCTACCGGCTATATCTGCATGCCCTGAAATTGGTTATCGGCTACCTATTGCAGCTGCAGGCTGCAGACTAGTGCAGACCCTCTGTTCATGTCATGTCACATTCACATATATTGATTTTATAACATCCTTTTAAATATACTACGGTGTGAATTGTAAGGTACCTTGATATTATATCGGTATTATTTTTACCACAAAGATTTTATGGCACCTTGACTTTACACGGTATGAATTGTGCATCGGTCGGTAATAGAACATCAAGCCAATTCAATGGCCAATACAACAAGGATAAAATACAGACTGAAACAACAAAACTTGAGCAGAGCTACGCTGCCTTGGTGACCTTAAAAAGTGTTAAAGAGCTGAAGGTCATAAATACTCACACTCAAGTGTATGTATGTAACTTGAAAGTAAATACGTAGATCGGATACATGCGTCTGTTGTTACTCTTTGTTACGAATTCCCAAACTGTCCCTCAGTTGTCAGTGCAATGTCAAAATGGTTTAGAAAGTTGTCTTTCCTACATATTACAAACAGCATGAGAAAAACAAGAACTGCTCTTGCAAAAAAATTCTACAAGATGACGTTACAAAATAGCTGCACGAAATAATAATATTACATTTTTCAAATTTCAGTGAAGAACGAAAAAAGGCATTAGCCGATTCCCGTGGATTCGTAAATTTGGCAGAAATAAAAACTCCGGAAGATTTGGGAGCTGTCGCACAGGAAAGGAAGCTGAAAGCACAAGAAAGAAATGCATTGCTGTTACAGGTGAGTTGCACTGCATGTTATACAGGGGGAAAACGTAAAATTACTATAAAGTACCTTCCTATTTAATTCAGATAATTCCATCGCAATTTTTGTTACAGGATTTGGATATAGAAGGAGGAAAGTTGCACACCCGACGACTTTGTCCTATTCACGAGAAACTTACAGAGCAAAAAACCAAGTTTTTTCGGGATATACATTGTTTTCAACAATTTTCATCTGAAAGAAGCACCTAACCCTTCACCATGTTTATGTTTTACACACCTACGATTTGGGTCCGAAAATATTTTTAATCGAAAATGTTACAAGTAATTAACTAATTTTACATAATAAATGCATTGTTGTATGATTTTAATATAAATACATTTTATATTGAATTAAGGACACAAACACAGTATTGATTACATGGAGCCAAGCCAACAATCATTATTAATTTATTAATGAACAATGACATAATTACTGATTCCGTTAACTTATCTTTGTCATGTTATACGGAGACTACCCAACAATCTTAATAATATTCTGGAAAAACTAGCGACATAAAAACGCAAGACCCGCAAGGTTTTTCTGCACTAGCGTTGAAAACTTTTCCATATCCGTTTTACTGTTTGTGTCTCAGGCATTAGTCCTGGTCCCAAGATAAAAAATATGGCTACTTTACCGTTAGCTGGAAAATTTCATGAGTGCATAACTAACATAATGATATTGTTATGGGATCTTGAATCGACTTTGTTTTGTGATACAATTCATTTAATACCGTACATGCAACTGTCAACAGTAAGAGAGTCAATGCAGTGGCTCGTTATTATCGTTTATTCACAAAACGTGATGGGAAAATAGTTCAATTAATTCTCCTCAAACACGACTCTATGTAGCAGTTGATTGTTTCAGCGTTTCTTTTCAGTAGAGAGTAGAAACATTCAATGAGACTAAAATAATGTTCAACGCCATCATCATCATTATTATTATTATCATCCCACGAACAATGAATAACAATAAAGAAATGGTATATATGGTATCTTGTTTGTAATTTCTATAATAATGTGTACCTATTCTATTCAGCTACGGCTACGGCCCTTTCACTTCCCCATGAGAATTTTTTTTTCGCGTGAATAAAATTCTTTCTTTGTGCGTTTTTTTCATTTGTTGTCATTCTCGTCATCATAGTAAAAGTTTCAAATCGCTGTGATCCCTCCCCAAACCCGCACATTCTAGTAAACTCAGCCAGCTCATCTCCACGCCTCCGCCAACTCTCTATTGGTATTTTTTAAAGAAAAAACGCTTTGCCTTATCCATAAACGTGTGCTTGTTCATATGTATACGTAGTAAATTTTTTTCTCATAAATAAAACATCAAGCTTCAGCTATGTTGGATCTGGTGATAATTTTGCTGCCTTTTCTTCTCATATAATGATCCTCTGTCTCTCTGTGTGTACCCAACCAAACTAGAGGCATTTCGCATTCGCATTTCCTTTTTCTTCGTAAACTGCATGAAGTTGCTCGTGTTACGTTACATAGGCAACTGTTTCTCGGAAAGTCCTGTTCTTGTGTTGTTTTGTTGTGGTCGTAGTCGATGAGTGAGTAGAAATGTGAAAACAAAAAAACAACGGAATGAATGAATGAATGGGATGTACTGTGTTGGTGATGATGATACGAGTTTGTAGTCGAGTGGAGTGGACGAGATCAGATTTATCAGAGATCAAAGTTTGAGCTATTTTACAAACAGGAATGGTAGTAGTGGATCCGTGAGTGAATTTTATTTGCAAATGTAAAATGTAATGCCAGAATTCCCTGTGTTAATCTCAATGTTAATGTATGACCATACACCACACCAAAAACAAGAGGTGCCGTTTTCTGGCAGTCAGGCAGTGATGGCGAAGAGTGGGCGAAGAGAAGAAATAATGTTACACACACATATGTTTTTTATTTACTGTTGACTTTGAAGTTTTAGATGTTTTTATTTGAGTGAATCACAAAAAGTGAGTGTACAGTAAAACAAGAACCTGTGCGTTGTCTTCGTTGTAGTTGCATATCTCTAGCTGTTAAAACTTAATACAATGTGGAATGTATAAATATTCTTTCTTGATGCGCTTCATCAGGCGAGAAACCAATAAAGTCGCTCGTGGTCACGAACGAACTACAAGTGCCGTCTTCAATAAAGTAAAGTTATTTTAAAACCAGATTTGTCAATAAAATGGTCTTTGGTCCCTGATCTAATCTGATATGATTTTAATGTGATCTTTTTCGTCGTAATCTGATCATCATATGTAGACAGTAATCAGCAAAGCTATGTATACTTTGTGGGTGTAAAAACCCTTTCACCATTAAAGGACAGACTGATTGATTACCGTGGCAATGCTGGTTGTGACACAAAATTTTGGAAGCTTGACTTGCAAATGGACAACGCACTTGCGAAAATGTCCACTCCTTCTTAACCCATCCCTATGTTCTCTCATCGTCCATCACACTGGTCGCACACCCTAAAATCGCTGTTAATTGCGTTTAAAACTTACGTTGTATGTGTGACCTGTGTTGATGATATTGTGAATTATAGACAAAAGTGCAAGAAACAAATTTTTTATCTCTGTGTCTGTACGCGCTTCAAAGCAAAGAAAATTGGAGGATTTTTGGTGTTGGCAAATTTGTAGTTATTGTAGCGCATCTGCTGCAATATCTTTTGTTAGGAATATTTGGAAATAATAAAAATTAATTCGCTAACTAGTCAATTCAATAGTTAGCATGAAAATAGTGTAGTGAAGTTATGAGTGTTGCAAATAGTCTTTAGGTCCGAGGTCCAGTCTTCGTCATCTCATTTTCATCTCTGTGTATCTGTGATCCCATTACATTGCATTTTCTTCAATTTCGTCACGAAAATATGACTTGGAGTGATTGTGTTTTCATGTGTAGTGGAGTCAACAACATCAGTTGTTAACTACGACGGATGATGGAAAGGGGAACTTTTTTTGGTTTAACTATATACATCACGAATAGCGACACATCCTGTGCCGAATATTTGTACAGCAATGTTATCATTTCTTCGTGCAGATATATGACTACAACTAATAATGTAAAATTAATACATCCAGGTTTATAGTGTTCATTTTGTTGTGCATTTAAAATAATTGCTTTAATGGTAGATAGACACCAAAACAAATAAACAAAATAGGAATAGGAATGTAACGGTTTTCTTTCCTAATAAATACTCAAGCTTAAGGCTTCTTCCTATCACTGTAACCAACCGTAATACCGTAACATGACCAGGATATTATTTCGCAAGACCTACATTTTGACCATTTTGGTCATCGGTATTACATTTTGGGCATTTATCACACGAATTGCACCGGATGTGTCGTTGTCATCAAAAGAACCTACACTGACAACTAAATCAAAATATGTAAGTGATATTATTATATTTATTATGGTTAATGTATCCATTATTTTATAAGATTATGGTTATAGTTGCTTCTTATATACAATACTTGATATCTTTCATGGTTTAGATTCATCGGAAAGTATTATCAGATACGCTCAATGAAATAGAAGGAGAGATCGCGTCCCAAAAAATCTATTCGAGTATTCTGCTAGGCAAATTAAAAGAGAAGTATGCCAAAGAAAAAGTTGATAGTATCAAAGGTAAAGGTGAAGAAATTACGGAATCGAACGACAAACAAACAGCCCCAGGAAAAGTTAAAGATCCTGAGATACTTCGTGCCCTTCAGCAAGAATTGCAACAAATAGCACATCCCGGTGAAGTACAAAGCTTAGAAGCAGGTAAGCAGCATCATGATGGCGAAGAAGTCAAAGACCCCAACTACGGTGAAGATTTTCGTCCAGGGGAAGTTCTTGAGGGAGGTGGTGCTGGTAGGGTAGGAGGTGTGGGTCAAGGAAAACCCGGTGAGGCGTCACTTCTTCAGTCTGTGATAGCAGTCCTTGTATTTGTGTGCAACCGTCCTACAGTGAAAAGAAATCTAGATCAGTTGTTTAAGTATAGACCGTCATCTGAACGGTTTCCCATCATTGTATCACAGGATTGTGGATCACATCCTGCTACGACTTCTGTAATTAAGTCTTACGGAAATAAAATTACTCATATAAAGGTAAATTTAAACAACAACTTGCTTCTGCTACGCAATTTATTTATGTAACTAAACTTTGGTAAAACTTTTTTTTCAGCAACCAGATTTAAGCGATATTAAAGTTCCCCCAAAAGAAAAGAAGCTAAAAGGCTATTACAATATAGCTCGTCATTATGGATGGGCCTTAAATTACACATTTAATACTCTAAATTATGAAAACGTTTTGATAGTAGAAGGTACATCACAGTTAGCCTTTTCCGGTTTCACTGCAACTAAGCCAATGCTTAAAATTGTGACAATTTAAAAAACTAATGTATTTTTTTCTAGATGACTTGGACATAGCTCCAGATTTTTTTGAGTATTTTTCTGCGACCCTTCCATTGTTGTATGAAGATTCGACACTGTGGTGCATTTCTGCTTGGAATGATAATGGAAAACCAAAGCGAATCAATGATACAGCGTATGACGTTTTACATAGAACTGATTTTTTTCCTGGTCTCGGTTGGTTAATGACGAAATCCTTATGGAAGGAACTGATGATAAAATGGCCAAGGGGGTAAGCTATTTCGTAATTGTACAAAATTCATACATAAATATGGCTTGTTGATTTGACAATGACATTGTTTAATTCTAAACAGTTATTGGGACGATTGGATGAGAGAACCTCCTCAAAGAAAAGACCGATCTTGTATTCGACCTGAAATTTCTCGGACAAGTACCTTTGGTAAAGAAGGTGTTAGCCAGTAAGTTTTTAATTCTATGTGCTAATTTGAAAAACCGTGTAGATGCAGGTGTTTTTAGTGTATGATTTTTTTCTTCTTTCCAGTGGCACCTACTACCAGAATCATCTTCGATTTATTAAATTGAACGATCATTTTGTGCCTTTTAGATCTATCGATTTGTCATATCTCCATAAGGTGAGTATATGAGGTTAATTTGCTGAATGGGCTGATGCCTTGCGCCTGTCAATATTTTGAGTTGACGTTTATTATTTTGTCTTAGGATAAATACGATGTCAACTTTGTTAAACGAGTCTACTCTAGCCAATTAGTTAATTCTGTAGAAGAGCTGAAACGGATAACGGCAACGGCTGTTAATGCAACATCTCCACAAGACTACACTGAATATAGAATAACGTATAGAACAAAGGCTGACTTCCGAATATATGCCAAAAAATTGGAAATCATGGAAGACTTTAGGGTAAGATATACCTTCATACATAATTAATAATTAAAAATTGGATTACAAGGCCAGCTTTAAGTAATACAAAATGAAGTTACTGTTTTCATTGCATTAGTAAATATTGTTTTTTACTAGGCGGGTGTACCGAGAACTGCATACAGAGGTGTAGTTGCTTTCATGTTCAACAACAGGCGAGTGTATCTAGCGCCAGGCGCCAACTGGATATCTTATCAACCTTAGTGTTTCCGCTAAACTATCCTTGGGGTTTCGCGCATTATGTTTTATTGGCAAAAGATAAACGAAATCTTGTTTTGTTGTGAAAACAAAGAAATCTTTGTATTTCAATGCTGTGGCCAATGTGAATACGAAGTTTATTGGAATTGAGATGCAGCCGTCAAACGCTACGAAATTTTTAAAATAAGAGGCTTATGATTACTGCCAAAGGTTCATCAGTTTTCCTAAAATAATCAAAGCTCGTTCAAGAATTTTATTTTATTAGCACTGCTTTTGTTTATTAATGATATATTACGATAATATATTATGTAGGCTTGGCTGATATAATTTAATTTTTTAAACAAGACAGTCTAGAAGTGATTTTTCTCGCAATCGATTTTTATATAAATGTGTGGTTGATAATTGTCTTAAGGTCTTTAGGCGTTTTCTCCTACGTGAGAGTTGGCTTAGCTACAGTGCTACATTTCGTCAATTCACGGTCTTTCTAAACGGTTTCTGAATTATTATTTTACACATGCAAATGCACTTCTTTTTTTGCTTACATCAAAGTATGTAAATTCGTATGCGGGTTATGTATGGTTTATTTATTGTAAACACAACTCAAAGTAAGCAAGCGATAATCGTAGCATCATATGTATGCATATGACGTTTAAAATCGAATGCTAACAAAAGTGTTGTATCACAACACAGTTTACAAGTTTACTAGAGCATGATGGATGCTCGGCTCCTGGAGACGCTTGTTCTACCATATAAGCGTTGTAGAAATGTGTATCATTTCGTTTTTCGTTAATAGTTTTACTTCAATCAATGTCATATTCTGTTGTTTCAAATACCAGTTATTGTACACACACCTCGTTACTAAGTATATACCTATACACATCATCATCATCATAANCGTTTTTCGTTAATAGTTTTACTTCAATCAATGTCATATTCTGTTGTTTCAAATACCAGTTATTGTACACACACCTCGTTACTAAGTATATACCTATACACATCATCATCATCATAACAAAATGTGCTAGTCTGAGAAAAATATTTCATTATCACTATTCAACATTAGGATACGGTAAATACGGTTAATATCGTTTTAGAATTAAACTGCTTCTGAAAACCAAAATACAAATAAATATATTCTTTATGAATTATTATCAAATCTGTAATACGTAATAGTGTAGTTAAACATATATATTGTAGTTGTATTTGTAAATATACACGTGTCCATGTGTGGATCTTGATTGTACCTCTTTAATCCACAAGACAATGTCACCTAATATTTCTTCACGTAACTATATGATAACAGAGAAAACCGAAATTTAACATTGAACTGTTTACAATATCAAAAAATTACTTTACATAATTAACTGTGCATTTAATGTCAAATAACAAGTTTCTTCTATGTGAAGCCAAATTGTAGTGAGTAATTTTATTAATACAAAAAAATGCAGACGTTACTTCGAGATTATTTACAAATTGACAAATTCTTATTTCCAGTTCTATATCATGTATATTGCCAAACTATTGACAATTCAAATCGTTGACCTTTCCGCTAGTTAATAGTAGAAAATTAAAAT